>WOVY01006885.1:0-41722 GCA_013436015.1 Rhipicephalus annulatus | reverse complement strand
TTTAGATGTATTCCTCGTATTTTTGCGACATTGAATCGACGCAAACTATCTGAAACTTCGTATACTAGGTTATGGCACCCACAGATGACAATGTGCTTCATTTTTTATGGATTACAAGCTTCGTAGGACCCAGTCCTTTCAAATCAATGACATTACGGTGTTTGGTGCACGAATCTCAAAGGGACGTCCCTCCATCCACTTTTTTTTTTTCCACGGGGTTTCTCGTTTACCAAGCGAGCGGGGTTTTCGGGATTGTAAAATTATACTTCACTAACACGCTAAAAATCGTTTTTTTTTCTATTTACTGTTACTTTAAGCCCCGGAGGTTAAAAATAATCCGTGTCCGTGTCACTGCAGCATGCATCACAATCATGTCGTGTTTACATCATAAACCTCACAAATGATTTGAACATAGGGCGTCAGCTTGGGCGACTTGTTCATCAACTCTGAGCGCTTCCTTTTCGAGCTTCATCGTGGTAAGATTTGCATTTTTTGCTTTTGCAGGAGAGTAATTTACCTCAGGTTTTTTCAGCAGAAGGAACAAGGACAGCTGAAAATATGCAAAGGCGTATATGTTTTCTTTTTCACTGGGAAACGTCGATTATGCTGCATATTAGCCCAGGCTGAACGTTGTTAATTTACTGTTACAAATAATTATTTTCCCCTGAAGCCCTTTAATAATTTCGCAAGAGATTGTCCCGATTCGGTTCACAACAGCTGCGTGCATAAACCTATGACCACTCTTTCGTGAAGTAAAAAGGAAGCAGGGTGATTATTTTGTTTTCAGATGGGTACAATACGCAGTGTTCATGTGATGTCACCTCCGCTGTTGTCGCCCTCTCCCGCCATGCTCCTCTCACCCTCTCCCGCCCTCTTCAGCCATGGTTGTTGAGGGCTCGTCATGTGTTGCTGTGCGCGATGTGAAAGGGAAGCAGTGCGGGTTTTTTGTTGTCGCATTAACGAGCTCATCGGATCAGGAAGAGCTCACTTGTTTCACTCGATACCATATCAGAAAAACAAGATGCGTAGCACGTCGACCTATACCGAATTTCCATCACAGCGATTCCACCGCGTACTCCGTCTACGACCTAAGAGGGCACATTATCTCGCTTGCACCACAAATAGATGACCAGTAAAAGAGCGAGGGATTGTGGGATGCACCATCTGCTGCCGGCTTCCGGTTCGAGAAGAGTAGACGACGGTGTCGCCGCAAGCCTCAGATTATTCGGGATTCGCGCGCGTGGTCGCCCTTTTATCTTCGTCCTGATAAACTATGGTCGGTTGTTCAGCCATTGGCTGCTCCAACTCGAGCGTGAAAGGCAAACGCATGAACCGATTGCCACGAAACGAAGAAAGCAAAATGAGGGGTCCGCGGCTGTGAAGATGAGCCCCAGCGACAGGTAGCCATTGAGTACGGAACGTTGAATCCAGAGTGTGCGAAAACAATTTTATCACAGATATGTGTGTATTCCACACTAAAAAAGCTTACGCATGAATTCGCTGCGAATATTATATTGAGAAATAAATTGTCGCGTAGGTGCACCTAGCAAAGATATTATGGGAACGCGCGGGTGAAATCTACCTGCCATACGAGATGAGCGCCGGCCATTGCACCCATTAGTATGACAAAAAGGCAAAAGCTTCACTCAAGAGTAAGTTTTCACGAAGCGCACGAGTTCATTTGCATTTATCTTGGTCAAACTGCGCGCCAGGACGGCATGCACTCAAAGGAAGAAATGCGTTAAACAAGCGCCGGGTTTCGATTATTCGGCGCCATCTATGTCTACTGTATTGTTTATGTGCCGCCGTGCCGTGCAGATTGATCAAGATCAGCGTTTAAATTAGCATCTGGCTTCGACTAAGAAATGCATCTTATAGCACGCAGAACGCGATGAAAAAAAAAAGATATCTCAATGCGCTGAATAAGTGCTGCGCTTCATGCCGATCGGCTGACGACGTCGGCCGAAGGAACGATCCCGAAATGAACTCTTAGCACCACTGCTACAGTCATCCCCATCCCCGAGATCTTTAAAATAGTGATTTTTTTTATCTGCGGTAACATATCATACAATGGAAACTGTTTTCTGTATCGAACTGATCAGCTAGCCCAAACTGACAGTACCCCCGAGCAGCATAAAAGCATTGTAGATCATTTTAGTGCGACAAAAAGTTTCCTTACCGTTCATGGCTTTCGTAGCTTGTCATCGTCACAGTTAGCAAAACAAAAAACCCACTTCTAAAGCACTGACATCGCACGGAGAGGTGTTTTTTTTTTTCAACGGAAGCGGTACAAAAATGGCGCGCGTTCCGCTGCTAACCCGCGTGGTGCACCGAACCGGAAGCCGTCGTATCCCGCAGTTCCCTGCGATTGCCCATATTACCGGTCGCCTATTTTGTGGCCCAATAACAAGTGAAAGCCCAAAGTCCACGAGCCGCAATTTTAAAAGTGGATGAGCAAAGCAGCTCCCATCGAAAACGAGTCATCAGGCAGAACTAGGTAGTGTTAGGACCGGCGCCAGGTCTGACATGGATCGGCGTTCCTTTTGATGTTCCTTTTGAGTCGCCAAACGGTGGGCGGCCGGTGTCCGCCATGTATTGTTCCCACCTGGCCGGAGGGTGCGGCGTCCTGCCGCCGCGGCGCCGTGAGCAGTTCGGGAGACCACCGGTGCAGCTTCTTCTTTGGAAGATGACGGCGGCGGCGGCGGCCGGGAATCGTCCCGCTAATTGAACGTGTCGTTCGGCACCCTTGGAAGCTTGTTTACGGCGGCCCTTTCGATGGATGCAGTCATCAACTCCAGACCCCTCGCCCAGCGACACACCTTGACGGAGGGGGAGCCGCGTTCGTGCCACATGGCCGTGCGGTGACCACGCTTCAGTTTTGAACGTTCGCGTGGACCGTGCGTGCTCGTCACCCTCGCGTGGTAATGTGTGGTCCGTGATTGGACGGTGCCATCTGTACGCGGTCCCCGATCTAGGGATCTGGGGAGGACAGACCCTTTATAATGAGCCCCCACGGCTCATTCGGTGTTTTTTTCGAGTGGAGAGCTCGCCATGTACGAAGAACGCCACTATATATCTAACCTTTCTTATTGACCTCTCTCTAATGTAAATAAACGTCTGTTCTCTGTTTTCCCATATAAGCATTGCTTCTCGCTATAAGGGACGAGTCCGATGGGAGCCAGCTACCAACGACGAGACCCACAGGACCCAGACCACAACAACTGGATGGCAGCGGTGGGATCGAGCTCATCGACCAGGAGGCAATGCTGAGACCTGCTGTCTGGAGGACCTAGAGTCGGACAAAACTGCTTCGTGGCATCTCTGACAACACGGGAAGGAACGCGTCCGAATTCATGACTGCATAGGGTGAGTGCACTGCTTTTCTTTGCTGAGATATCACCAGGCTTTGCGTAGGATTGTAAACAAAGCAGTGATTTGGTAACGGTTGACGGAAGTATTGATAGTACGTCAAAGTTGTTTAGTTAAAAGAGTTAGCAGCACCAAGGACCGCCATGAATTTGAAGGGACTAAAAAAGCCAGAGTTGTTAGAGTTGGCCCGAGAGCTGGGCCAGGTAATTGCCGAGACGAAAAGAAAGCAGGAGATCATTGACGCCATCGAGAAGATCGGGGCAGATGACGATGAGCTGAGCGAATGCTTGGAGGCTATTACGCAAAGGAAAGAGGAGCAGAGGCTCCGTGAGGAAAAAGAGGAGCAGAGGCTCCGGGAGGAAAAAGAGGAACAGAGACGTCGTGAGGAGAAAGAGGAAAGAGAACGTATCGATCGTATGGAAATGAAACGCCTAGAAATTGAACTAGCAAAGGCTCAATCAATGAACGGAGCTAGCGCAGTGGCACGAGAAAGAGAGCGCCGAATGACAGATTTGATGCCATCCTACGCGGTAGGAGGGGACATGGGTCTTTTTCTGGTGCACTTTGAGCGCACGTGCGAGAGGGAAAATTTTGCTAAAAACACGTGGCCCCAGCGCTTGCTTACGCTGCTGCCGTGTGAAGTAGCTGACATTATAGCCCGTATGGGTAAAGAAGACGCAGACGACTATGACAGAGTCAAAGCGAGTCTGCTCAAAAAGTACAGACTGTCAGCGGAGGCGTTCAGGCGAAAATTTCGTGAGATCGAGAAAGCCAAAGACGAGTCATACCCAGAGTTTGCGTACACCTTAAAGGTAAATCTGGAGGAATGGCTTAGAGAGGAGGGTGCGCTTGGCGACGCGGAAAAGACTCTGCAGTGTTTTGCGTTGGAACAATTCTTTCGGCGTCTACCTGAAAACATTAGGTACTGGGTTCAGGATAGACAAGGAGTAGATACTATCACGAGAGCGGCAGAGCTCGCAGAGGAGTACGTAAATCGCCGTGCCCTCGAAGGCAAGGATGTCCCTAGGAGGGAGATTAGTAAATATCGGGCCGACAAGCTCCGCGAGGGACAAAGTCGGGTCGGTATATGCCGAAGGAGGGTTTAGACTCCAAAGGAAGCGGTGATGAGAAAAACAAGAGAAAGGAAGAAGCACCCGAGAAAAGGGCGGAAGGGCAACAGAAAAAGGCGTTCGAGGCCAAGAAGCCGATAGTTTGCTATAACTGCCAACAGACGGGGCATATTTCTTTGGGTTGTAAGAACCCGAAAGTTGTGTTAATGTCACTCTGTAGTAATGACGAAAACATGAAATTGCTAGAACCATACATCCGAGACCTAGTCGTGAATGGCCAACCGTGCCGCGTGCTCCGCGATTCGGCCGCCACTATGGATGTAGTGCACCCGTCCTATGTCGAGGAGAGTCAGTTTACAGGAGAATGCGCGTGGATAAGACAAGCAGTAGAGACAAACAGTGCCTGTCTCCCAGTAGCAAGAGTCCGCATCGAAGGCCCTTTCGGTGTTCTAGACACTGAAGCTGCCGTTTCGACACATCTCCCAGTGCAATACCCGTATTTGTTCTCAAATAAATCAGAGTACTTGCTGCGACAAAAAGGAATTGGGTTCAGTGAGGGTATCGTACAGGCCTTAACTCGATCCAAAGCAAGGGAGCTCGCCGCTCAGACAGCTTGTAAAGATCCGGTGGCAGACGAAACAGCTTCAGCGGCAGAGCCTTCTTTACCTGGCACGAAACTGGACCGCCCTATAATGGAGCCTCAAACACAATATCTAAAGAAAGATGTAAGAAACCGGATGAATCCGAGGCATCTCGAGAAGTAGAATGCACTATAAAGCTGTTAAATGTAAGTCCTACAGAACTGATAGTGGAACAGGAAAATGACTCCACTCTCCGTAACTTAACGCCAGACGCGAAGGAAGGGGTGGCTAAGCAAAACATTCAGTTCACCAAGAAGGGGGGCGTCTTGTACAGAAAGTACACAAGTCGAAAAGGAGTTCGGTTTAATCAGCTAGTCGTACCGTATCCTTTCCGCAAGGAGCTGCTGCACCTGGTCCACGGAGGTTTGTGGTCAGGGCATCTCGGCATCAAAAAAACAAAAGAATGTTTGTTACGGGAGTTTTACTGGCCCGGCTGCTTTCGGGAGGTGGAGGCATTTGTAAGAAGCTGCGACACGTGCCAACGCGTTGGCAAGCCAGGGGATAAGGCTAAAGCACCTATGAAGCTGGTCCCCATTATCACAGAACCGTTTCGCAGGCTAGTTATAGACACAGTGGGTCCACTTCCTGTAACGCAGTCCGGGTACCGGCACATACTCACAGTGCTCTGCCCGGCCACGAAATTCCCGGAAGCAGTACCGTTAAAGGAGCTCAGCTCGGAGGAGGTAGTTAAAGCGCTTTTATCTATCTTTGCACGTGTAGGCTTCCCCGCAGAAATTCAGTCCGACCAGGGATCTGTTTTACAAGTGCACTAACCTCGACATTTCTAGAAAAGTGTGGCGTTAAAATCATCCACAGTTCAGTGTACCACCCTCAGTCAAATGCTGTAGAAAAGGTACATTCAGTCATGAAACGGCTGCTACGCGCCCTTTGTTATGAGCAAAAAGAGGATTGGGAGGCTTGCTTGCCCGCAGCTATGTTCGCGCTTCGGATCGCTCCTCACGAATCAACAGGGTTTTCGCCTGCGGAGCTTGTTTACGGACGTGCTCTTCGCTCCCCACTTCACATTGTTCGAGAATCTTGGGAGGGCCGGGCGGACGACCCTTCGGTAGTAGCATACGTGCTTGAGCTGTTAGACCGACTTCACGCAGCTCAAGAACTAGCGGAGCAGGAAATGCGCAGAGCTCAAAACAACGCTAAGCGCTATTATGACAAGACAGCCCGGACGCGAAGCTTTCGAGTAGGGGAAAAAGTGAGATACTGAAACCCTCACTGAAGAATAAACTTCAGGTCCAGTGGGAGGGACCTGTTGAGGTAGTTCAGAAATTGTCAGACACAAATTACTTGGTTACTGGACTGGGAAGGCGTAAAACGCAACAGGTGTACCACACTAATCTGCTCAAACCGTACCAGCAGAGGCATGCCGTTGTAAACATGTCGCTCAATCAACCGGAAGAAATGCCTATTGATTTCCCGGAGTTAACAACAGAAAACAAAGACATTGGCGAGACTATTAGTAACCTGGTAGAGCAGGCGGAGTTGGAGCCAGATCAGAAAGCGGAACTGAAGGAACTATTGTTTGACTTTAAAGAAACATTTTCAGACACACCTGGCAGAACCAAAGCCCTAGTTCATGATATTGAGCTGACATCTTCGGAACCAATTCGTTCTAAAGCTTACCGCGTTTCCCCGAGGCAACGGGAAATAATGGCCGCGGAGATAAACCGAATGCTCGAGCTAGGAGTGATCGAGCCAGGAGAGAGTGATTACACCTCGCCTCTGATCTTGGTTGAGGTCCCAGGGAAAGAGCCGCGACCGTGTATTGACTATCGGAGGCTCAACTCGATTACAAAGGACCAAACTTATCCAATTCCGCATATTGAGGAAAGGCTTGAGCAAGTCAGCAGTGCCAATTTCATCTCGACTTTGGATTTAGTCAGGGGATACTGGCAGGTGCCTCTAACTGAAAAGGCTAGTAGGCTTGCGGCGTTTATTTCCCCGATGGGAACATTTCGGCCGAAGGTCCTTAGTTTTGGATTAAAGAATGCCCCTTATTGCTTTTCTGGCCTAATGGACAAAGTGTTACAGGGTATGGAGGACTTTGCCCTCCCGTACCTAGATGATATTGCTATTTTTTCTTCTTCCTGGATAGACCACATGAAACACTTGCGAGCTGTGCTATGTCGTCTGCGTGAGGCCGGCTTAACAGTGAAGGTTGCGAAATGCCAATTGGGGCGCGCTGAGGTAGCTTATCTAGGGCATGTAATAGGCCAAGGCTACCGCCGGCCGTCAGAAGTAAAGCTGGCCGCAATAGACAACTTTCCCCAACCACGAACCAAGAAAGACATTCGGTCGTTTCTTGGATTGGCCGGTTATTATCAAAGGTATATCCCGCGTTACTCTGACATTGCAAGTTCCTTGACAGACGCTCTTAGAAAGACTGAACCCCAGACCGTAAAATGGGATGGGGCCAAGGAACATGCATTTTCTACGCTAAAGAAGGCACTAAAAAGTCAGCCAGTGTTGAGCGCGCCTGACTACTCTAAGCCGTTCATTCTTCAGTGTGACGCCAGCGACCGGGGTATGGGTGTCGTGCTTTGTCAGAGGGGAGAGAACGACCAGGAACACCCTGTACTGTATGCCAGTAGAAAGCTTTCTGTTCGTGAGGAAGCATACAGTGCCTCAGAAAAGGAATGTGCCTGCGTTGTTTGGGCTGTGCAGAAGCTAGCTTGCTACATCGCCGGTTCTAGGTTCACAATAGAGACTGACCACTGTCCCCTCACATGGCTACAGTCCATGTCATCGAAAAACGGCCGTCTTTTGCGCTGGAGCTTAGCTCTTCAACAATACACCTTTGATATCCATTACAAGAAGGGTAAACTCAACAGCAACGCAGATGGTCTGAGTCGTTGTCCCTAGTACCCCGAGGGCTTCAAAACGATTTTCTGCTTTCTATCCTCGATTTGAGGCCCACTAGTTTTCTGTATTTATCCAAACATGTGTCAAGTGTTTTGTTTAATGTCTTCAAAAGTGGCTGATGTGGTGTTGCGACTCGGCGGGGGCCACAGGAATAAAGTTGAGGTAGAAGGAAATGACTTCCACAGGTGAATCTAAGTCTGGTGATTCTGAGTAGGGAATTGCCGTGTGCTTGCTCGTGTGTGGGTGTGCTTTCGGCGCAGTTTCCGCAGTTCCTCATTGGTGGTGGGCGGAAAATATGGTGGAGAGGGGTCACCTCATCCCTGCGAGCAACGCCCTCTTGGTCAATGATCATCGGATCCAGTGTTCGGGACAAAAATAATAGAGGAAGAGCCGACAAGCTGCAATACAGATCCCGCTGCACAGTACCTGCTGGCCACTGCACCTCGGGATCTTCTTTCCCCGGCGGAGAGGCTGTTAGGACCGGCGCCAGGTCTGACAATGGATCGGCGTTCCTTTTGATGTTCCTTTTGAGTCGCCAAACGGGTGGGCGGCCGGTGTCCGCCATGTATTGTTCCCACCTGGCCGGAGGGTGCGGCGTCCTGCCGCCGCGGCGCCGTGAGCAGTTCGGGAGACCACCGGTGCAGCTTCTTCTTTGGAAGATGACGGCGGCGGCGGCGGCCGGGAATCGTCCCGCTAATTGAACGTGTCGTTCGGCACCCTTGGAAGCTTGTTTACGGCGGCCCTTTCGATGGATGCAGTCATCAACTCCAGACCCCTCGCCCAGCGACACACCTTGACGGAGGGGGAGCCGCGTTCGTGCCACATGGCCGTGCGGTGACCACGCTTCAGTTTTGAACGTTCGCGTGGACCGTGCGTGCTCGTCACCCTCGCGGGTAATGTGTGGTCCGTGATTGGACGGTGCCATCTGTACGCGGTCCCCGATCTAGGGATCTGGGGAGGACAGACCCTTTATAATGAGCCCCCACGGCTCATTCGGTGCTTTTTTCGAGTGGAGAGCTCGCCATGTACGAAGAACGCCACTATATATCTAACCTTTCTTATTGACCTCTCTCTAATGTAAATAAACGTCTGTTCTCTGTTTTCCCATATAAGCATTGCTTCTCGCTATAAGGGACGAGTCCGATGGGAGCCAGCTACCAACGACGAGACCCACAGGACCCAGACCACAACAGTAGCCCCCGCCGCGGTGGTCTAGTGGCTAAGGTACTCGGCTGCTGACCCGCAGGGCGCGGGTTCGAATCCCGGCTGCGGCGGCTGCATTTCCGATGGAGGCGGAAATGTTGTAGGCCCGTGTGCTCAGATTTGGGTGCACGTTAAAGAACCCCAGGTGGTCTAAATTTCCGGAGCCCTCCACTACGGCGTCTCTCATAATCATATAGTGGTTTTGGGACGTTAAACCCCACATATCAATCAAGGCAGAACTAGCTAAGTTTACTTTACGAGATTTATATTACTTTAATAATAATTTTTAATATGTTGCTTTGGCCCACCCCACCAAAGTAGCTCACCCCGCCGCGATGGTCTAGTGGCTAAGGTACTCGGCTGCTGACCCACAGGTCGCGCGTTCGAATCCCGGCTGCGGCTCCTGCATTTCTGATGGAGGCGGAAATTTTGTAAGCCCGTGTGCTCAGATTTTGGTGCACGTTAAAAAACTGCAGGTGGTCGAAATTTCCGGCACCCTCCACTACGGAGTCTCTCATAATCATATCGTGGTTTTGGGACGTTAAATCGCACATATCAATCAAATCAACCAAAGTAGCAACGCGGCTCCCCAAGTGTTTTCATAGTGCTGATGTTGAGGCTCTTAGATCGCAATTTGTGGAAACAGCTGAGAGGGGAAAAAATGCGAGGTAGTGATTTCGCGTGGTGCGTACCACGGTGTGCCTGTCACTTTTTTTCGCGTATGTCTTGACACATTTCTTACCTTGTATGTCACTTTTGTTGTTGTACGCTAATGTACTCTGGAGTCCCTGAAGAAGAGAGGAGAACAGGAAGGAAAGAAAAGGCAGCGATGTCAACCAGTCTAGAACGACCGGTATGCTACCCTACGCTGGGGACAGGGATGAGGGAGCTTGAAAGATGAAGAAATGGAGAGAGAGGAAAGACCGCACACGCGTTGGGCTCACAAATCATGATGACAGGGAACATGTTGGCGCGCACTAACTGACGAAAGTCCGAAAGACGCGGTGTTAGTCCTCTGGCGTTGCAGTGAATGATGGATGCGGCCGTGACTTCTTCTCGGAATATATGGTGATCGTTAGCCATAGTTCTATTCGATCGATTCAAGTACTGGGCTTAAGGCGTCCAGTACTTTGAGAGCGCTTCGAGCAGACGTTTTCTCCATGTCCAACAAGATTTCTCGCGACGGCGTCCATGAGAGAACAAAGCATAGTAATGACTTTGCGATCTGCGTTATGTGTGTCATCAGCGGTCGGTGAAGACCGCAGCCGAGTTGGCGTGATCTTTTGAGGCTCCACGGTTAGGGGACGACTTGGAAGAATCGGCCATTCCTCTGTACAGATATTCCTCTCCGCAGTCTTGTTTGAATTAGTTGGTCCTTTTGCGGCTTGACTGAATGGTGCAGCAGTAGAGGTGGTGCTGTCGTTTCGAGCTTGCGCAGTCTTTGAGGTCGAACGATGGCACCGACGCCGCTGCCGAAGCCGGACTGTTTCGGCAGCCTCAGTGTGGGTCGAATTGCCTCTGACCATTTGCTTAAGCACCGCGCGCTCCTTCTTAATTCGAGGGCAGTCTTTCGATGAGGCAGCGTGTGAGCGATTACCGTTGCCGCATTTAAGAAATGTGGATTGACAGGTATTTTTGCCGAGTACGATTCTGCGCACCGGGATACCGGGGGCACTGCCGTGAGTTCCACCACACGCCCTTGACGTGACCTATATATCTTAAAGCACCAGTGACACTGAAGTGGCTTTTCCACAAATGGCCGAACAAAATGTTGAAAATGTCCGACCTTGAGATGGGAGGGTGTGCAATCGCCTTTGAAGACCAGTTTCACACAGCGTGACTTCCCAAGGCGGTGCACCTTAGTGCCCCCATTTGCCGGTTTAATGAGTAAGCAAGTCGGCGTCGGGAATCGCAATGTCTACGTCGAAATTCACACCGGCTATGGATGCGTTGTTAGTCGGTATTTCTCCCCCATTTCTCTCAATCGCTTCTCAAATTTTATCTTGCTGCTAGTTTCCCTGCCCTCAAATAATGTCCATTCCATATCACCTTGTACTCCCTGATTTGGTATAATTCCGTGAGCTCCTAAGACAAGCATACCCATTTCCCGTTGCTTAATTTCTAATCTTGCTTGGACTTCTGATCTCATGCACAAGACCGCATTGCCGAACGTCAGACCAGGAACCATGACCGCTTTCTATACTCGTCTCACAACATCATACTTATTGTAATTACACAGTGCCCTGTTTTTCATCACTGCTGCATTCCCGTTACCTTTAGTCGTCACGTATATTTCGTGTTCCCTTAGGTACTCGGTAACCACACGCCCAGATATTTCTATTTATCTGTTATCCCTAGCGTGACCTCCTGTATTCTAAGCTCACTACCTTTATTATCATTAAAATCATAACTGCTCATTTTTTATTACTGAATCTGAAATCTAACCTATCTCCCTCATTACCGCAGATGTCCATCAATCTCTGCAAGTCTTCCTTGATGTCGGCCATTAGCACTATATCATCTGCGTACATCAATGATGGTAGTGCCTGTCCAATGAGTTTTCCTTGTTTGACGAAAGAGAGGTTGAAGCCTAGTCCACTTACGTCTAATTTGGCCTCTAATCCTAGTAGGTACATCATGATTAACAAGAGTGACAGAGGACACCCCTGCCCTAAGCCCCCGTTTTACCTCTGCGGGCTTGGATACCTGTTTTTCCCACTTTATAACTACCTTGTTACCTTTATAGATATCCTTTAAAAGATCAGTGACTACATCTTCCACACCTAGTGTGTCCAGTATTCCCCACATGTCCCCTTGAACCGCGCTATCGTACGCTTCTTTGATATCCAAAAATGCTAGCTACAGGGGCCTGTGCTCCTTTTCTGCTATTTCGATGCACTGCGTCAGTGAGAACAGATTGTCTTCCAACCTCCTGTGTTTCCGAAACCCATTCTGTAGTTCCCCCAGTACCCACTCATCCCGTATCCATGCCTGCAGCCTTTCCTTTATAACCTGCATCACCAGCTTGTGGATCACTGATGTCACTGTTATAGGACGGTAGTTGTTTATATCAGCTTTGTCCCCCTTCCTTTAGTGATCATGCTCCTCCTGCCAAGTTTTCATCCATCGGCGACTTCACCGTCGATTATTATTTTGCTCACTGCCTCTCTCAAAGTCTGTTTAGACTTCGGACCCAATGTGTTTATCAGCATAACTGGAATGCCATCTGGACCTGTTGATGCACTGCTAGGAACCCTCTTCTCAGCCATTTCCCACTCTCGTTGTGAAAAAGGGAGCCATTGCGCCACTTGATTCATCCTTGTCTATTGTGGTGCATAAGGCACTTCTTTGTTGACAATTTTCTGTCACCCTTGTTCTTATATATTCAACAGCTTTGTCCCTTCTAGCCTAGCACTTTGAGCTGTAGTTATAAACCTCTGCTCTAGGCTCGTCTTATTTCTTAGGGAGTTTAGATGGTTCCAAAATTCCGCAGCTGTCTTTCTATCCTTTTTATGTACTTCTGCCAGCCACTGAGCCCCCTTTCTTCTAATCTTTTCATTGATCAGAAGGGCTACTTCCCTTCTACAGAGGTTTTTAGAGGTTTTTAGTTTGACGTTTTTGTGGTCCGCCCCGCTCCGGGAGCACCCGCGAAGCCGCAGCGGAGCGGCGGCTGAATTTTCTCTTTTAGTTATTCGTTGCCGGCAGCGAAGCGGACCTTTCGCAGTTGCAGCGCCCTCTGGTCGTTTTTATTGTCGGTAAACAAAATAAAAAACTTTTTTTCTCACGTATACAAAGCAAAACAAAATTGTATAAATTATCTTTTCATGAAGTATTTAGAAATACACTTTTAATGTATTAACCGTCTATTTTTTGACAAAGAAGCAAGCTCTGACTTGATAGTAGCCACTCAAAAGCCAGCAAGGGTCCGTTCCAGATCCATTGCAAGCATTCACTGTGTGTTGTTTGCGCTTTTGACGCTTGTGTGGTGGCGACGTTTTTATTTTTCACCGTTGAAACTGTGTTTGCATAACCATTTATGCCTCCGACAAGTGTGCTAGAGGACCCATTTTTGATGGGTTTCTTAAAGTGGTCCGAAATCGAAGACTTGTTGTGCCTTGAAGTCTTCCAATACACTCGGCGAAACCCGCTGTCGTTTTTTTTTTTTCGACGGCCCCATGCCGTTTGCCTTCCGCGGCACGGTTCTGGGGGCAGCACTTGAACAGCGTTTACTAATAAAGTAGGCAAGCACTCACTTCCTCAGGTTCACTGTGTCCTGCTGTCGGAAATAGCCGAAGAGGAGGTCCACTCGCTATTTGATGCCGCGAATTGTGAACTCGCGATTTACCGCTCTCATGACGTTTCGCAGCACGTCTTCCCACGCGGCGGGATTGCTGAAGGGGTCAGCACACACCACTTCTTTCAACAGGCACACATCTTCATCGATGCGAAATCGTTTTCGCGGCTTGCGCTGGGCAGGTGACGGCCAAGCTGCAGCACTCGCGGAAAGCGTGCCATCTCCGGAGGCAGCCATCTTGAAATGAGCAAAGTTGGTGCACGCACGAGAGAGGGCGCGCGCGTTGTCCCCCTTCCGCTTGCAAAAACGGCAGCGACGCACCGCGCTCCGCTTAGGCTGCTCGTAAGCGGACCGTATTCCCCGCTCCGGTAACCCGCTTAAGGCCTTAGCGGAGGGCGCATGCGCACTCGCGTTCCCGCTCCGCTTAGCTGCTAAGCGGAGCGTAAAAACGTCAAACTAAAACCTCTATTTTCTTTCAACATAATCTGTCGGTTCACCCCGCTGCTTAGCATGTCTGTTCCCTAGAGGCTTCCTGACGTTTTGCTATGGCTCTCTTAACTTCCTCATCCCACCAACTCTTGGGTTTGTGTCTTCTTTTCCGAGGTGACTTCTCACGTGCCTTAGCAAGCTCTAATTAGATTCGTGTATGTCCACACTGTTTCATTATCTTCAGTATTACTTTCTCAATTTGTTTAGTAGCTATTTCTATTTGACTTTCTGAATTAAAAAAATTACTGTTGTTGCTCACCTTGTTTCCTTCCCACTTTCACTGCTGTTCCAAAACTTAGCTTCATACGTTTGTGATCACTACACAGACTTCTGTAGCCACATTCATCTGTGCGCATTCCCCTGAGCCTATCATACATCCTATGTGACGTCAGTGCGTAATCTACCGTCGACTGCAGCCTTCCTACCTCCCATGTTATTTGCCCATCACATTTCCCAGTACTGTTGCAAATGGTCAAATCATGCCTTTCACACATATCCATGATCATTTTGCCTGTGGGGTCGGTATACCCATCTATATCTTCTATGTGCGCATTGATATCTCCTAGTATAGTTATCTCGCACTCTCCTCCTAATTCCTCAATGTCCTTTGATATACACTCTACCATTGCTTGGTTTTCCTCTCTGGCCTTTGCTCCCGTCCACATGTACACCAAACCAAGGAGTGTCATTTGCCCTGCCACTTTCCCTTTTAGCCATAAATGTTCCTTGCACTCCTGCTTGACCCTTTGCCAGTCTGTACTTTTATGAATGAATGCCCCAATACCACCACCCTTTCTGCTGCCTTCTGTTCTATTACAATATTCCCACGCGTAGTCCGGATTGTTAGGAGGTTGTTCTATGTCCCTAAAATGTGTTTCTACAAAACAGTATACCATCGGCCTCTCCTCCCTTTGCTGTTCTTCCATCTCTTCCCACTTCAGCCTGTTCCTGCCACCCTGAATGTTAATATATCCTATGTCTGAATTGGCTCGGCCCTCGTGGCTACGTCTATTTCTGCCCCGGACTCTGCCTTAGATACTGGTGCTATTTTGGAATCGTCCAAGGGAACGATTCCAAGAAAACGACTCCAAGGGAACACTCGCCACCTAGCGGTCACGCCTGGGAACAGCGCTAACAGGTGACGGCCGGGCTAGACTGCACCTGCGCGCGCTTCTGAGCACGCAGGTGCAGTCTAACCCGGCCGTGAACAGGGTCGACGTTTAAAAGATATGTTACCACGTTGCGCGCACTGAGAAGCGGCCGCCGCAAAGTCCCAATATTTTGACCATGCCGCACGCGAAAGCCCGCAGAAGAAGAAAGCAATGTCGAAAGATCAATGCAGTGTGCCGCAATTCGTATCATCGCGATAGAATGATGAAAATTATCGTATCGTTCTATTACTTCCCGAAGCATGCAGGCGACGCGCGAGGGAGAACAGCACAAACTTACGCATCGGAAAGAAGATGGCGGATACTACAGTAGTTTGTTCCAATAAATTCGCTCGCGATGACTTAATTCTCCTCGTTTAGTACATTATTACTTATCGTGTGTCCTATCTTATCAGTATTCGGGCATCTCTAAGCGCGGAGTATAGTTTCGTTTATATAAGCAAGCATTTTAGGCGATTTCATGCGTTACGTGTGTGACTATACTTTTCGCACATGCGTGTTTTCTGCGCAAGTCATAGTGCCACCTATATTCTAAAATTGAGCTGTTGTAACCCTTCCTCCCGAACATTTTTCATATCGCACCTGTGTATATACACGCAGACACGTTCGCGCGGGAAGGTCGCGCGTGCGTGTATGTTCGTGCGTATATATACATGTCCGTGCATTCGCAGCGTGCGTAGTCTGCAAGACGAGCAAGCGAGTATTCGGAAGCACATGACCTTATTTATTAGAAACCCAATAACATGGATCGGCGAACGAAAAGAAAGTTGCACTCCTATTCCAATCAAAACTACGATTTGCCTTATCTGAACATGCACTGACCCAGGCTATCTCCGTTCTGTGATCACATGAACGGCATGCGTGTTCAGCTTTTTACAGGACAACGGAACTGAATAAGATACATGCAATCGGTAGCGCGAGTCGCACCTGTAGTTATCTCGAAAACTGTTACAGGAGCTCTGCACCAGCACGGTCAAAAAACAGTGACGATCGGTAGTAGAGCCTCCCGAGCACACGCCAACCAAATAATATAGCGCAGCACGCGGCCTGGAATTCACAATAAATTATTTTATTGATACGTGCGGTTTAACGTCCCCAAACCACCATATGTTTACAAAAGACGCCGTAGTGGAGGGCTCCGGAAATTTCTACTACCTGGGTTTTTTCAACGTGCACTCAAGTCTGGGCGCACACTAGCCTAAGCATTTTCGCCTCCATCGAAAATGCAGTCACCGCAGCCAAGATTCGATCCCGTGACATGTGGGTCAGCCGCCGAGTACCTTAGCCCTAGGCCACCGCGGCGGGGCTCACAATAATCAAAGTCAGCAAAAATCATTTTCTCTTCTCTCGACAAATGACGGAAGACGCTCAAACATCACTCGTAGAAAACAATCTATCAGCTATTGGCTGATTTGAACCTGGCGCGCTTGGTCGTTTTAGATATCGCTGCGAGAGGCCGCGACTTGTCCACGCGTGTGCGCGCGATCACACTGAAAAAGCCGCGTATTACAAGAAAAAAAGTGCTCCAGACCACAAGGCTCGCGTGACGTATTTTCTTTGCCCCTGCCTAGCTTTCACCAGTTTCGTCTGGACGAGGAAAGAGATTGATTGATTTGTGGGGTTTAACGTCCCAAAACCAAAAGGGGAAAGAGAGAATGCAATTGCAGCATGCGATAAATCTTTGTAACTCCACTCGCACTGAACAGATTCTTAAAATTTTTGTGGCATTGAATTTGTGAGGCAATATTATAAGCTCTTCCAGTGAATTCATTCCATGGTTACTTGAAAAAGTGTTTCAATGCCCCTTTAAGGCCTTGCCTGTAACAGCGTGACAACGCAACACAAAAGTACTATCACCTTTCGGAGAGGCTGTTACACATGCGCAGTTGCCTTCTTCAACCTTGATTTCGCTCGCTAGACAGGTTCTTCAACTTGATGTAAATTTGATGCGGTTTTCGCCGTTTCCACCATTTCGGCTGTTTTGTCAGCGGGATCCTTTATGCCGATGAAGGAGGCGGTCCGCTGCCAGCCCCCTTTTGCGTATACGACGAAGCAACGTGATCTGACGCCACAATCAAGAAACTTCAACACAGCGCCCACAGCCCAGCGAAAGTGCCACGTCGACCCTGTTAGGCGCAGCCATATTCCTTTTTACAGCGAAACCTGTTATGAGACCACAACTCGAGTCACACGCAGTTGTCCACCGCCGCCGCCGGTGTCCGTAACCACATCGCGCGAAATTACTAGCTACCAATGACACAGTGGGACTCGAACTCAGGTCCGGTGGGTGCCAGCCAAGTATTCTACCACTGAGCTACGCTGGTGCTTGTGACTTGTCGGCAAACTTGCCTAAGATAGGCTTGATGTCGGGAAAGCAATCGCGTTAATACGACTTAAAAGTGTTTAAAAAAAAGAACAACCAGTCGTCGCACAATGCGAATAGAGTAAAGAGTGGGCCATCCAATGCTCGAACCCATTACAAAACCTTGTTCTTGTTCCCCTATTAACTGTGGCGCATACCCACTTCAGCAATAATGCCTCATCGTCGTCAGCCACTGCACGAACAATTGGCACAAAGTTCCTAGCAAGTGTTTAATGGATACCACAAAGAATGACAAAAAATAGCATTGCGAATGCACTACACACACAAAAAAAAAAAACTTATTATTAATGTCCTAGTGGGCATCAAGCAAGTGTGCTTGCAGAAGTTTTCAAAAGGCTCTGAAAGGCCGCTCTTCTAGCTTTCGCTCTGACTGTGCTGCTTCTTCCACACAGGTCTGGCGTTTTTTTTTTTTTCGAATCCGCGGCTTGCATTTAATGTCACCACGGCGTCAGACTGTGGCCTTATGGCAGTGTTATTTGGGTTTATTATATCACATTTATCGAAGAGGGAAAGATTTCTAGCTGACTTTGAGAATTGCTTGCAAATTTCAATCCACATGATGCGCTAAAATGTTTGGCTCGCATCTACTCAGATGCCTTTATCATTGATCGGCTCAATTTTCTGAATAATATGTGAGGTTTAATGTCCCAAAACCACCACACGATTATGAGAGACGCGGTAGTGGACGGCTCCAGAAATTTCGACCACCTGCGGGTTCTTTAACATACAGCCAAATCTGAGCATACGGGCCTACAGCATTTCCGTCTCCATCGGAAATGCAGCCACCGCAGCCGAGATTCGATCCCGCGACCTGCGGGTCAGCAGCCGAGTACTTTAGCCACTAGACCCCCGCGGCGGGGCGGCGGCTGGATTTTCTAACTATGCTGAAAAAGTGTTGCAGGGCCTCTTTAATGACGGGCTTCAACACCACAGTGCTCATGGTGATTGCCTGTCTTGACCTCGTCTCGGTCCTAAGTCTCTTTTAACCAAGTATCACTCAACTCGCCTCGCTCAAACCGAAGTTTAACAGTAGTGACACAAAAGCCTAGCCCAATTGTTTGCTCAATGAACCAAGCAAGACTTACGACAGCTAAAACATTGTCAGAACATGCATTACCGCTAAGGGTCATTCTCACCAAACCGTCTGTTATTTCCTCATATTAGTCCTTTTTGGCCGGGCATCTAGACCAATCTAACCGCAGAGAAAACGACAGGCTAACAGGGAATAGTATGTTTGAATCATTTTGGAATGACAGCTAAACGAAACACCGAGATTCTATTGCTACAACAAAATTAACTTTGTGTAGGCCCAGTAGAATAATTAAAACCCCTCCAAAATATGAAGTATGCAAGTTTTTGTGACGACCTGTCAAAAATAGAAGAAAATATTAATGCCAGCTTTTCTGTTCGTGAGACATCAGTACATAGCAATGGGAGTATTTATTTATAATAAGCTCAATTAAGCAGATTAGCAGATATGCCTTTAATAAATTGTAAATCATATGTTATGCATCACTTAGGTAGCATCAAAGACAATTAGGTGATTTTCATTCACACTGCAGATAGGCAGCACCTCACCAGGCATACAATGGCCCAACAAGTACACTTGCGGCGACTGCTTGCAATGTATATAATCGAAAACACGAAGGCTGAATGAACATTGCAGAAGTAATGCAATTTCATATAGGTCTACGCACATTTTAGAATGTTTTAGACAATCAGTTAGATGAAACCCACATAAATCAGCACAATCAAGCTTCTATGTAATTACCCCGTTAACAATAAATTTTGGCAAATCAAGGCACTGATGTAGTGTTTCACTCCAGAAGTGCATAAAGGCAAAAATTACGTCAATGCCATTGATTACAGAATACAACATGAGTGCCCTTATATTTGCTATCGCAAAAAGAAAAGACGGTTTAGAGTCAACTGCAATTGCAGACAAGCCCTCGAAAGAGTAACGTCAAAGAAATTGGAAAAGCTTCATTACAAGTTAAGAAATTTTCCAAAGGAATAAAATGCAAGGCTGCTGAGCAATTTAACAGTACTTATGAAGACAGTGCTAGCATGGCATTGGGTAGCAATTCGAAACTTCTTCAGAGGAACTACAGACTTTGAACTGACACAACTGATTTCATAATACAACAACTTTCACAAGTGCAAATGTCATAAAGTTGAATTATGCTCCTCACCAAAAAAAAAACTGTTTCCTACTTATCACAAACTTAATGACAACAGGATAGATTTATGGTATAAAAACACCTGGTAGGCATTTAGGTTTTTCAGTTTCAATTTTTTTATTTGGAAAATGAAGGCAAATTCACTGTGTACAAAATGACTTCCTGAATGTTTGCACAAAACAATGCAACTGCAGCAAAAAGTTCAAAAGTATTTCCCACATAAGCTAACAACAACTCCTCAACAGGAAAATCATGGAAATAAAGATTCCCGGTACTAGTGCACATATTTTACAGCATCACTTCTGGTGCAAATGGTTTAGAATAATCCTTGATGTGGTAAACATTTTCATAACATTTGCATAAATAATTAGTCACATGTTAAGTATCTAAACTTTGCATGTCAATGCATGCTTTGCTTTTGGACAATCATTTCCCTAAGGTTGTTTTCTGATTCCTTGAGGTTCTTTTGCAAGTAGTCCTTGTGGTTCTGAAACAAGAAATTATTTGACAAAATCACTCAAAGATCACTCACAGTAGAACAAGAAACACAGAAGCATACTGGCTAACGAACAAAAACTGTAGAGAAAAATAAGCAACGACAGCACACAGACAGGGACGTAATAGTTGCAACGTGACCGCCGCCACTGTTGTAAGTGCTTTGTCCTAGTTGTTCTAGGTATAGCGCATCCAGGACGGGACAGAGAAGAAGACACAGAACACATACACAGTGCTAACTTTCAACAATGCGGTTTGATCCGAGAAACAGCAATACTTATATCCAAACACGGTGCGTCACAACTACGTGCTAGAAACAGAAAATTGTGATCTACTGACACTCATGCGGCATCCAAATATTGCCATTCTTTCAATAATAATGATACCGATGGCTTGCTTATACAGGCCTCCCCAAACTTAGCAATGAATTTCGCTTCTATAATGAGCCTTGTCATTTGGTTAGTGCTTCTTCCGATTATGCTGGTGCGATTAAAGAGGGGTTGGCACCCACATTCTTTGCAGTGAATTGCAAGAAAACCCTCAGGCTGCGCCTTGGCCACGTTATTCTTGTGTTCGTTCAGCCTATCACTGATGCATCTACCGGTATGGCCTATATAGCATGCATCACACGTTAATGGGATCGGGAAGATGACTTCTGTAATGCAGAAGTAACTGCATTTAGGAACACCTTTGAAGCTAAAAAACTTGTGTTTCGAAGAATGTTTGGAGCAGAAAAATGGAGTTTGGGATCACTTGAAGTAGTAAAGCAATAATTATCTTTTTAGTGCACATTCTTAATAATGAGCAACCATCACATACAGCTCTAATGTAACAAGAAGACAAGACCAACAGTCAGAGAGCAACGTTAATTGGGCGGTTTACGCAAGTCACATGCAGGTTTCACTGCAATACACAAGATGTACACTATGCTGAAGGATTAGTAACTGATTACGCATAGCATAGACGGTTTTTGTGAGTGACAGGTGTTAAAAAATCAGGGGCCAAGGCGACAGGGTCAAGGCGAAGGCAACCGCAAGTTTTCAGCAGGGGCAAGTAGAGCCATTTGATAACTCGACAGGTGATTGAATTAGCTCCGAGGAGCGTGTGCAGGCTTATCTTCGAGCCAACGATGTCCCTGATGAACGGAAGGTAGATGCTTCTGTGTTCATCAGTATAGTAGGTCCGCTGACTTATTAGCTTCTTAAGTGGTTTATCGCTCCAACAAAGCCATCCTCACATTCTCTGGAAAGCTTGTGCGAGCTGCTCCATAAACATTAATCCCCTGAACGGTCAGTCATAGGCGAGCGATCGAAGTTTCATTGTCGAATTCAGAAAGAACATGAAACCATACAGCAGTACTTGGTACAGGCACCGGCCCAAGCGTACGAGTTCGGTGCGTTTTTCGATGAGCCACTCAGAGACAGATCTGTTTGTTGTTTACTGTGAGTTTACATTCAGAGACACTTGGTGTTAGAGGACAAGCAACTACCATTTAAATGTGCTGTTCATGCTTCAGCCTTTGAAACTGCGCTTGTTAATGCTACTGCTACGCATTCAAAGCCCGGTAGCGAGTTCGAAGTTCATCAGTTGCCGACTAAGGAAACAACGAAATGCTTCCGCTGTAATTCAAACCACAAGTCCAAAGCATAGCTGTGCATTAATTGCATTCTATAACAAGAAAGGGCATATTCTGCAAGAATACTGGTATCGGAAGCAGCAGCAGCATAAGGGAAAGCAAACAGCCTCACACGTTCGAGTTTTGCAGCCGTTGGAACAGCCCCTTTCTAGTGCGGTGGCCAGGGAGGTTGAAACAGGAGAGCCTATTATGCTTAGCGTAATTGTAGAAAAGAGTCCTTTACAAATGGAGCCTGACATAGGAGCTGCTGTCTCGGTAACACTCCTGAATCAATTTCGTTCATTTTTCCCGCCAGTGCCACTAAGGAGGACTAGCCTAAAGCTGAGGAGCTATACTGGGGAACCTGTGAAGCCATGCAGTTTTGCTTTTCTACAAGCTGAGCATAACTATCAATAACAATGGTCACCACTATACGTGCTTCCTCAAAGTGGTCCAGCATAGTCTGGGCACAACTGGCTTCAGCAAATTTGTGTCAACGGGAACAAAGTACACGGGCTAAAGCAGTTCTCTGAACCATCTCTAAGTGCGGAACCTGCCCCTGAGTTGCAAAGCTTGCTTGACAATTTCTTATGTTTTATCAAACAAGCTAGGAACCATCTGAGGGGAGAAAGTCATTTTTATGGAAGGTAAAACACCACAATTTTTCAAAGCCCACAGTGTGCCATTTTCCCTGAACGCACCAGAGAAAGATGAGCTGTCAATACAGGTACAGATGGGCGTGTTGGTGCCGGTAACAAAGAGCGAGTACGCCACTCCTGTAGTGCCAGTCAAGAAGCATAACGGGTCGAATCGATGAGTATGTTGTGATTACAACTTGATGCTCAACCCCGTACGCGACGTAGAACATAACCCATTGCCTAAGCCCAATGAGTTGCTTGCAGCCCTAGCTGGGGGACAGCAATTTTTCAAAACTGATCTCAACAGGAGCTTACCAACAGGTGGAAATGAACCCGCTTTCAAAACGGTACCTCATGCTCAACACACACAAGAGACTTTATGCCGTAAATCATCTGCCTTTCGGGATCACATCTGCCCCCGCAATTTTCCAGGAGATCATAGATAACGTCTTGAAGGTTCTGAACTTTGTGTTTTGCTAGATCGACGACATCTTGATTACAGGCCGCTGAAGAGAAGAGCATCTGCGAAGCCTCGATATAGTTTTGAAAAGACTGCCCTTTAAGAAAAGAAAGTTGTCTTCTTATCTGGCTGATTCCACGAGCTATGAGAATTGGTTTCATAATCTTCATTTTTTATTTTTCTTTGCTTATCACTTGTGTGTCTTCTTTTTTCGTTCCACTGCATAAGTATATATGCGTGGTTTGAAGAATAAAGCTTCTGTTTTAAGTCAGCATTCTGTGTATGTCTTTCTTCGTCTGGTCTCTCGTTTTTTGCGCTGTTTCTTTTTCTCGATGTCAGAATGGGGCTTGCCCGTAAAGCCAACGAGGTGCAAATTTTAGCGCGATGAGCCGACGTATTTGGGCCGTATAATCAACAGAGACGGCATGCATCCAAGAGATGACAAACTGGCCACAATAGCCAAGGCACCGGCACCAGCCGATAAGCACCCGCTTCAGTCACAGCTTGGTCTTATAAATTACTACGGGAAGTTTGTTCCAATCTTATCTACTATTCTCTTTTCCATGAACAGGCTCCTACAAAAAGACATAGCCTAGAAGTGGAATAAAGATTGCAATCATGCTTTGCAGCAAATGAAGAAGCTGCTTTCATCTGCTCCCATCTTGGCACACCCCTAATGTTATTTTGTGATGCGTGTGATTACGAGGTAGGTGCATCTTTGTCACAGGTGTTCCCGAACGGTCATATAAAGCCAGTAGCCTATACCTTGCACAACTTGAGCCAAGCTGAGAAGGGCTATAGGCAGCTAGAAAAGCAAGCGCTAGACCTTGTATTCGGTGTGAAAATGTTTCATTACTACCTGTATGCAAGGCGTTTTGCTTTGCTCACCAACCACAAGCCATTGGCTACAATTTTCGGTCATACCACCAGTTGCTGCCTCAAGACTACAATTACAGGCAGTTGGTTTGTCCACCTATTCCTTTTCATTATTGTTCCAGCCTTCTGTGCAAAACACTGACACAGATTGTTCATCAAAGCTTCCAGTCGCACAACCAACTGTCAAAGACCAGGAAGAATCGGAAAAATCCTTTTATGGCCTTCGCTATGACACTATGCCGGTCAACAGCAATGACATAGCTAGCGAAACTTCACGTGATGCTCTAGTGCGTACAGTGACGCAGTACATTTTGTCAGGCTGGTCACGCAGTATCCATGAGAAGATCATACCTTTTTTCCATGGACGACTCCAACAGTCTATACATCGAGGATGTTATGCTTGGGATGCAAATACTCATCCCCAAAAAATTTCGCACGTTCGAGTCACACCAATGTCATCCAGGTCTTGTGTGCGCCGAAGAACTAGCAAGGAGCTATGTTTGAAGGCCTACCATCGATAACGATACAGTCGAACATGGATATATCGAACTTGAAGAGGATCGCAAATTAGTTCGATGTATAAAAAATTCAATATAAAAAGATACACGCCCCGAGAGCTTACCTGTAGTGGACCATCACTTACAATAGGCGCATTCAAGAATGAGAACTAATTCCCCACATACGCTGCAACAGAATGATTTATTTGTGTGAAAAAAAAAATCGCTTATCTTGGCCTACTTTTTTCTTTTTAAAATGAAGTTGAAGACGCTAGTTTTTATCTTATCAAGGCTGTGCAGGTGCGACAGCCCTGTTCCCTCCATGTCGCCGATACAACAGCAAATGACGCCTAACGCTGCTGCCAACTTCAGTGGCTGAGTATGAGCGTGTAGCCAGTGCCTCGTCCGGACGATCCTCCTGATCACTTGAACTATAGGCCTCGGCATCCTGGGTCCCTGAAACCACAGCTACTATGTCCTTGTCAGCGAGGCTCGCAACAGCCTAGACATTGCAGTCCGCTTCCACGAAATCGTCCAAAGACACTTTGTGTGAAACTGCAGCCGGTAAGAGGGATGACAACTCGCGAAACGCATCGTTAATGCGCTCATCGTCGCAGCCTTTACCGGTTTCCCCAAGTTCCACTGTCTCGAAGCCTGCCTTGCGGAAGCAGTTGACCCCTGCCTCCGTCTTCACGTCTCGCCAGCCACCCATCATTACTTGTATGGCATCAAGAAGGTCAACCTCCAGCTCAGTGTCCATGCCGAGGTTGACCAGCAGCCTATCAAGGAG
Source organism: Rhipicephalus annulatus (assembly GCA_013436015.1). Taxonomy (NCBI): domain Eukaryota; kingdom Metazoa; phylum Arthropoda; class Arachnida; order Ixodida; family Ixodidae; genus Rhipicephalus; species Rhipicephalus annulatus. The sequence continues at coordinate 16,676 of WOVY01006885.1, read as the reverse complement.
TCGTCTCCTGTAGCCCAACTTGAAGAAATTGATGATGCCATGGTCAGACGGTTGCCACTGTGTCGGCGTGCTGGCCGGCAGAAACTTCAGCTCAATGTCTTTGAGCTAGCATGTGGTGTGGTGGGCCGAGCAGTCGTCCACAAAAGGGCATGCGCAACGTCCCATGCTTGCAGGCATTCGATGAACAGCTGATGCGTCCTCCACGCCTTCTTGTTTGAGGCATAGCAAATGGGGAGCTGCATACAGTTCTTGAAACAGTGAGGTACCCTTGCTTTCCCGATCACAAAGGGCTGGAACTTCTGAGACCAATCCATGTTGGCTGCCAGCAGAACGCTCACATGAACTTTACTCATTTAGCCCCGGCGACACGTGTTACAATGGACGTCGAGAGTCTTGCTCTGCAACATTCGTCAAAAAAGACCGGTCTAGTTGGCGTTGAAGATCTCTGCCGGAAAAAACTTCGTGGAGATTTCTGGCCACTCCGTCATCCACTGCTAGATGTCCTGGCTGCTGACAGCTTCGCTTTTGCCAGAAATGTTTTGCCAACATGTTGTAGCACTGCTTAAATAGGTGAAGCCACCCATTATTGTTGGCAAAGTTGTCTTCACCGAGTGGAGCGGCAAACCATTTGGCTTTGGCCATCAGCATCAGGCCATCCACCAGAATGTTCTTTGCATGCACTTCTAAAAACTAGGACTAGAGTGCCTTTTGTACATTCTCGTGGGCAAGAGCGTGCACACGACAGGCTCTCAACGTTCACCACTCCTCCTTCTTTGCCTTGATATCTGCCTTGTTCTTCAACAAGGTACTCGAGTGCTCCGTGGTATCCCGAAGTTGTCCACAATGGTCGGACATTTCTCCCCCGCCTCAATATGCTGAATAGCCTTTAACTTCGTCGCAAAGTCAAAGGTTTTGTGCTTCTTGACGCTGGCCATAGCTACACAAGAAGTCAATAATTCAAGGACTGTACAGAGGCTGTGCACACTAAGCACGCCTGCACACTCTGCACACTAACACTGCACTTGTGGTGGTACGCAGACGACGCGACAATGGAAGCAACAGAGTGCTCACGAGGCGATGGCCACCTGCAAGGGCAACAGCAAAAGGCGCGAGCTAGGGTTGGCTAATCTAAACTCGCAAAACAGCAACAAAAAATAAAAAAAAAACAAAAGGAGGAGGACGTCGGCTTTTTCGTTTCTGGTTTCCGAGTCGATGGGTACACGGAGAAAGCATGAGAGATTGATTGATATGTGGGGTTTAACGTTCTAAAACCATCACATGATTATAAGAGACGCCGTAGTGGAGGGCTCCGGAAATTTCGACTACCTGGGGTTCTTTAACTTGCACCCAAATCTGACTGAGCACACGGGCCTACAGCATTTTTGCCTCCAATCGAAAATGCAGCCGCTGCAGCCGGAATTCGATCCCGCGACCTGCGGGTTAGTAGCCGAGTACCTTAGCCACTAGATCACCACGGCGGGGCAGGAAAACATGACAGAAAAACGAAAAAAAAAAAAAAAAGCTGTTCCACAAGTTAGAGACTGTGCTGTTCCGAGCCCTCCCACCCTTAGCTTTTTTCAAGCGTTTTGGGTTTTGGCGGAAGCATGGCACCACGCAGAGGTCGCCGGGCACTGCGAGTTCCATAACGCACTTTCTAACTCACGCGCGAAGCCACGCTGCCGCGGAAATAGCGAGGCACGGCGAGCGCTGAAGCGCACCTTCCAGCCTGCGCGGTGTTCGATTTATCTGAAGAAGGATAAAACTACTGTTCGATATAGACGTGCGAATTTCCATACATTTCGAAAGAATTTCAAGGGGATAACTTACTTGTTCAATATGCCCGAAAATTCGATATATGTGGGTTCGATATATCCATGTTCGACAGTATTGAGTGCTTCATTGCATCTTGTGCGTCGTGCGAATCCAATAGCAATTTGCCACCTAAAGCAACTCTGCATAATTGGGCCTGGCCTACACACCCTTGGCAGCGAGTGCATGTAGATTTTCCCGGTTCCATAAGTGAAATGATTTACCTGGTTGTAGTTTATGATCATTCAAATTGGCCAGAAGCGTTTCCAACGTGCACAACTACCACTGAAGTGACCATTTCATGCTTATTTATTTATTTATTCAAAATACCTTACAGGCCTAACAGGGCATGGTGTAAGGAGAGAATCAAAAGAATGAGATGCTTATTGGGGTTTTAAGGTACAAAAGCCATAGGTGGCCAAACAGTGCCATGTCTTTTATGTGGCGTTGGTAGTGACCAATGTTTGCAATGACAGGGTTATTATGGCTGTATAGAGGCCTAAAATCAAAGCATAAAAGCTGTGCATAGATAGTATAATTGGGGAAATTATGCGTGGCGTGATATGTGGGTGCGTAATGAGTTACAGGTGGTCATGATATATATAGGCGAAAGATGGACAATAGCACCAGTGCCTTCCTCAAGGCCTCTGTGGCTAAAGGCAGGAGAGACCGACGCTTTCTATAATAAAAATACCACAGCAACAGCCTCTCTTCAGAGGTCATGCTATGGGTTGCCTGGGTATATGATGTGAAAGTTCTCAACTTCTTTCAAAAACGCCAACAATGACTGAGGTTTAAAAAAATGGTTCGCTGCCTATGAGCATCAATGGATGAAGTGGCATATGGTCTCGGAAGATAGATAGGGGAAGATAGATAGGAAGTTTTTTTTTTTGTGATCGAGTTCAGTGAATTGGATAAGAATATGTAGCATGGTGAGTGGTTGCACTTATTACAGAAAGGTGGATCAGCACCGGACAAAAAGTATGAGTGTGTACTATGTGTGTGCCCTATTCTTAATCTGGTAAGTGTTACTTCTGTGTGACATGACCTCGATACTGGCGGCCAATTACCGAAGATGTGGTTTTTATGAGATGGTTTATTCTGTTAAGTGTTACTTCTGTGTGACGTGACCTCGATACTGGTGGCCGATTCCCGAGATGTGGTTTTATGAGATGAAGTTTCTTCTGTGTTTGCCTGTCCTATGATCGCTGCCGATGACCCCTCAGCTTTCGTTTAAGGTAGGGCTTCAGGTCAAGTGCAGGGACAGCTATGGCTGTATTGGCAGCGCTTTCATGGGCAGATGCTGCTAGCTGATCTGCCAACATGTTTCCATGGGTCTCACGGTGCCCTGCACCAGCACACCACGACATGTTGTCTAAGCGCGTAAATTTTGCATAAGATTGTGTTTAGAGAAATAAAGAGTGGGGTTTTGTTTATTTTCATTGTTTTTAAAGCTTTTACTACACTCAGGGAATCGGTGTATTTTACTGCCTTTTGGAGCTTTAGTTTCTTAATGTGTTTTATGGCTGAAGGATCGCATCAGCTTCTGCATGTGAAAAACCTTGTATAAGAGTGCCGAATTCCGACATCTGAAGAAGATGGACCGACTACTGCGTATGACACAGACGTGCGAGATTTAAAGGCATTTGTAAAAAATTCAGGACAGCTGTACTTGTACTCTAGTTCAAGGAAGTATGTATGAATATGTGTAATAGGAGCGTGCTTTAAAACTTCACCGCAGGACACGTCAATCTATTAAGTGCCACTGCCACAGGCGAAAGATTTCAGTGTTTCTGAATAGACAGACCCATTTCCTCAGCTAGGCCCCTTACATGAAGTGCGTAGGGCTCTCGCACAAAAGGACGGTTATGAAAAAGGGTAGAAGTGGATAAATCGTTGACAGTGGAGTACAAAGGGTGTTCCTTGTTTGTGTTTACCTTGAAAAAATATACAAATGCTAAGTAGGATCTTTGAAAAAGGAGTGACCACTCATTCGATTCAAGACAGAGGCTTTCTAAGGGGCTAGTATAAAAGGCAGCCATAGATAGGCAAATGCCTAGGTGGTGGACAGGATCTAGCATTCGCAGGGTGCTTGATGTTGCCGACTGATATATTGTTGCCCCATAGTCTAAGGGAGTGCCTATGAGACTTTTATACAAGTTAATCAGACATTGTCACTGCCCCATGTAGTGTGTCACAAAACATTCATTGTTCTTATGCATGTATTTTTTAAATACTTTATATAAGATACAAAAGTTTACTATCCAGGATTCGGCCTATGAATTTGTGCTCGGGCTTCACGGAGAGATGTTGACCATGCAGGTCAATATCTGGTTCAAGATGGAGGCCTCGCTTGCGGGTGAATAGGAATGCAGGGGCTTTTTTGAGAATTAAAACTGAAACCATTCTCTTCTGTCCACTTTGCGACATAGTTCAGACTTAGCTGGACCTTGCAGCTCACACATTGGAAGATTGCACGACTTAAAACCAATTTGCACATCGTCGACATATGTGCAGTAAAACAGATTTCGTGGGACGTAAAAACACAAGAAGTTCATTTTGATGTAAAAAAGTGTACAACTAAGTACACCACTTTGAGGCACTTCTGTTTCTTGTACAGCTACCCTACTTCAACACAAAATGTCTGGTTGAACAACTAACTTTCCATTATGATTAGGCATTCTACCACGCACGCCACGATTGGATCAGTCTCTCAGTATTGTTAAGCGCCATGTGGTGCCACAAGCCTTTTCGATGTCGACGAACAAAGAAGGAGAGTATTGACTGAGTATGAAAACATCTCGGATCTGTGTCTTGATACGTACCAGGTGGTCAGTGGTGAATCTACCTTCTCAAAACTCACACTGGAATTTGTCAGGGGCAGACTGCTTGTTTCAAAAAAATATAAAAGCCTGCGGTTTATCATCTTTTGAAAAGTTTGCATAGGCAGCTTGTTAGCGCAAGGGGCCTATAGCTGGCGACAAAGGATGCATCCTTGCCTTGTTTTAAAATGGAGATGACAATAGATAGCCCCCTCTTTCCAAAAGTAGACATCTCGCCGGAAAACCAGATAACATTGCACAGAAAAAGTAGGGTTTTTTGTGTTTCGAGAGGTAGGTTTTTCAGCATTTTATACATTTCCCGGTCTGAATATGAGGCGGATTTATTGCAGGAATTAGGCGATGCCAGTTGTTCAGGTAAACAAAAAGGCTCATTATATGCTTCATATTTTGTACATTTTCATTCCAGTTTCTCGTTTTCTATTCCTGTTTTGTAGCCCTGAAAGGCCTCATGAGGTACAGCCGTCAATGCCACCAAGCATTTAAAATGATATGCTCGTTGCAGTTAAGGATAGATGTAGCGCGCGTCGGTTGCACTAGTAAATTTCTGTTTCCAGTCTGCCTGACCGGCGGGTCGAATGCACTGACTTCGCATCCCGTTTTCTCCACGTTTCGCTCGTGGCTACGTTATCGCGCACACCCATGGCATTTGTTGTTGTATGCCTATCTCAACAATGAACCATTGCGTGCGGCAGCTTAAGCACTTTACCGAGTTTGAATTCGCAGCAAGGAATCACATGTATAAATAGCAAAGCAAACGCATGCTCATTGCAGCTGTAAAAGTTACACAATAAAAAAATGCCAGGCCTGCGCGGAAGGTGCAGCACAGTCACAGCAAAAGCTAGACGAGCAGCCTTTCAGAGCCTTTTCTAAACAATCATTGGGTAACGGCTGCAAGCTCACTTGCTTGATGTGCACTAAAGCATTAGTAATAAAAATTTTAGGGTAGTAGGCTGGCATTCACTATGCTACTTTTTTGTCATTCTTATGAGAAGTTTCTTGGTATCCGCTAAACTATTGCAAGAAATTTTGTGCCAATTCATGCAGTGGCTGACGACGATGAGGAAACTTATGCCTGAAGTGGCTATGCGTCACAGTTTATAGCTGAACTAAAACAAGCTTTAGTAATAGGTTGGCAGCATTGTAAGACCCACTCATTACACTATTTGCATTGACGACTGCTTGTACATTCACTGTTTTAAAATGCTTTATAAGTCGTATGAACGAGATTGCTTTGCCGGCATCAAGCCAGGCCTAAGACAAGTTTGCCAAGAAGTCCCAAGCACTGGCATGGCTCAGTGGTGGAATACTGGGCTGGCACCCAGCACCCCCAGTGCTCGTGCCCCCCCCTGTAGTCATTAGTACTAGGATTTTTTTCTATTTCAGCGCGATGTGTTATGGACACAGGTGGTGGCGGCAATGGCGGCGGACAACTACGGTGCTGTGCAAGACCTGAGTTGTAATCTCATAACAGCTTTCGCTGTAATAAATCTCAAATGCAGTGGCGATTGTTCTTGTTCTGATTCGTAATTTTCAGACAGTGTCAATTGAATTGTTCTTGCAATTTAGAGCGTGCCTTTCTGTTCAGCTCACGCTGCACAGAAGATGTATGAAGTGCAATATTTGTGCGTGTACTCAGCAAGAAAGATGCATCGATACTAACGCAAACAAAGAAATTTACGTGCGCTAGTTATCAGTGTAAAAGCCTAAACTGCCATCTTATCTTATAATCAAATCATGGTTCTGGAACGCTAAACCCCAGATATATCTTACTTGCACAAATGCCGTGCTCCAAGACATCTTTCGTGCAGTGTGAACCGAGCAGGAAGGCACACTCTAAATTGCAAGAACAGTTTAATTCACACTGTCTGAAAATGATTGAAGCAGAACATGAAAAATGCCACTGCATTTCAGATTATTGTGCAACTTTTACAAATACGTGCAATTTGCTCTGCTTTTTATATATGCAATTGGTTTTGAGCAGCAGCTGCGAATTCAAATACAAAAGGTGTGTGAGCTGTCACACGCTATGGTTCATTGCCGAGATAAATATAAGACAAGGAATGCCATGAGTGCGCGCAATAACGTAGCTACGTGCGAAACATGATGAAAAACAGGATGCGAAGTGAATGCATTTGACCCGCCGGTCAGGCAGACTGGAAACAGAAACTTACTAGTGAAACCGACGCACACTACATCTATCTTTAACTGCAGCGAGCATATCATTTTCAAAGCTTGGTGGCGCTGACCTCAGTCCAAGCGAGCCGAGGCCACGCGTCGGAGCGTTCAAGTTAAAGGTGCTTTGGCTGTACACACGTCAGTCCAACTTAGAGTGAGGTTTCGAAACTGTTCCTAATCTGCTGCATCAGTATGCCATTTAGGAACGTGTGGAAGACATGGGTTTGACATTAGTGTGCTTAGAATTATTAGGAAGTGGTCACTTCCATAGGGATTTCCAATAACTTCTCAGTTGAGAAGGGAAAGGAGAGACAGATACAATACTAAGATGTTTGGATGAGAATGCTCTATTTGCGAGGCTGTAATATATTGGGACTCTGATTCAAAAGACACGCGCCAGAAAAGAAAAGGAATTGTTCAATTAGGTGTCGTCACACATCAAGAAAGTCACCCCAGAGACTGCGATGTGCATTGAAGTCCCCAAGGAATAGATAAGGTTCTTGTAGCTGATCTATTAAAAACTGGAATTCCATGTTTTTGTAAATTGTGGGTTGGGGGCATGTAGAGAGAGCAGATCGTGGTGAGTTTATTAAAGATAACGGCTCGAACAGCCACTGCCTCAAGGGAAGTTTGAATAGGTAAATGCATGCATGCTATTCCTTGATTAACAATAACAGCTACACCACCAGACGATGCCATGGCATCATGTCGATCCCTTCGAAAAATGATGAAATTCAGTAGAAAGTGTGTGTGTTTTGCCCTCAAGTGGGTCTCTTGTACACACAGCATTTGTGGATTAGAGCTTGTAGAGCAGTTCTTGTAGGTCATCAAGGTTGCAAAGAAGGCCTCGGATGTTCCACTGCAGTATTTGTGTCAGCATGATGAGCATAGAATGGTGCTGGGTGTACTTTAAGAGGTGGAGTATACTTTTGGGTTCAAGAGGCAGAACCATCATCTGGCCCTGTTATTGCCTTTTTGTTTTCTTGGCACAGTCGAGAGAACTGCACCAGTGTTGCAGCACCAGAGGTATCAATGCTGTTTCCATTGCCTCCTGAGAGGCACTGCAAGACCGCACATGTGGTTCTTAAGTTAGAGTTTGGGGCCTCGCCTGGTGTGACAAGGCCTTGTGACCCGACGGCCCTGGAGTCACCAGTTCCTGTTCCCGAGTTAGAGGAGTTGACTTAACTACTGCTGCTTTGGGGACAGCTGCCACAGCCGTCGGCTCACTCGGCGCGAGCCGGGAAGTGGCGGAGGCTGGTGCAGCGCTGCCCCGACGCACCACATCAGCCTAGGTTGTGCCGTAGAACGGTGAGCAACTCTTCCTAGCCTCCCCGAAGGAGATGTTTTCCGTCACTTTCAATGTAACTATATTCTTTTCCTTCTTCCACACGGGACAAGATCGGGAGTATGCTGGGTGGTCACCATCGCAGTATGCACAGTGACATAGAAAATCGCAGTTTTCGGAGATGTGTTCTTCTGATGTACGTTTGGCACATGTGGATTGCCCTCAGCAAGCAAGGGAGCCATGACCGTACCGTTGACACTTGAAGCACATTCGTGGGTTCGGTACGTATAGCTGCACTTGGAGTTTAGTGTAGCCTCTTTCAATGTGTTCTAGCAGTTCACTGGGTTCAAATGTAAGTATAATGTGTTTTATTGGCTTTTTGTACCATCTCATCTTTATTCTTTGACCGCTTACATCTTGCTCTTTCCTTCCGTTGAGGAGCTCAGCTTCAGTTATGTTCAGGAGGTCGTCATCACAGACAACACTTCAAATAGTATCCATAGACCTAGGTGGACTGGCTGTGATAGGCATGTTTCCAATGGATGTCAGATTAGGGAAAGTTTAATACTGCTTCCTGTCTCGCAGTTCAAGCAGCAGAACTCCGCTAGCCATCTTAGAGGCCTTATAGCTAGGTCCTACCCTTGAATGCAGAGATGTTCCTTGACTCGTACTTTTTGACTCAAGAAAGTCTAGCCCCTTGCCATAAATCGTTCTCAAACTTGTGGATGACTTGATGGCGACTTGGCTCGGTCAAAGCCAGGACAAGTTTCAAGTCAGCTGCGGGGCTAGCTTGAAAGTGACTTCATGTATTATTCCAACATGGCCACCTCTCGAATGGACGTTGCGCGGAGGTTGGCCGCTATCGAGTTTGCTTACCTTGCCATAAACATAACATTTTCTGAGGCGCACTGCCTGCCGAAGATTCCCCGACTCTCTTTACTTGACCGAGGAAATCTGATGGAGTTGTTACGACGAGCAACAATTACACGCTCGATAGGGATTCACGAAGAACGCCGTGCGACAGCTGCTGGCTATGTTTCCGCTCCGCAAAAGTGGGGACGACTGAAGACAGCCTCTGCCTCCAGTATTACAGCTAATGATGGCACTCAGGTTTTATGACGCTGGCACATTTCAAACAGCAACCGAAAATCTCGTCCGCATTCTGTAGTCGACAGTGTGCCGTGCAGTAGAAAAGTTACGCTTCTCACTTGCAAAGCACCTGTACGCGATGCTGGTGTGCTTTCCGCAGCCAGCGGCACTTCCTATAGTTATGCGGGACTTTCATGAAGTGGCCGAGTTTCATGGCACTACAGGATGTGTCGAATACACACACGTGCGTATTCATAGTCCCGGTGGTGACAACGTCGAAGTGTTCTGTAACCGCAAAGGCTATTTCTGTCTTTCCAAAACATGACCAAACTTTTCGTCATTTCTGTTTGTTTCGGTACAAAATTGACGCAACGCTGTGTCTGTGTGCCTCGTCTATTCTTTCATCCCATCTAGGGCACTGTTTTTCGCTTTAGACAAGGCATCTTTTGCAGTACAATGCTACGAAAAATTCCAGAAAATAAAGGAAAAGAGAGATGCCCCTATCATGGGTTTCCTGACCACAGTGCTTCCCCCTTCACCATCATACAGCGAGACATTGCTGCAGCCCGCGAGACAAAATTCTGCCTATGCCAATGTCTTGACCTCAGCTTTTTCTCGTTCACCAAGCTCAACAAAAGGATACGAATCACTTTTGTTCCCTGAACTTGTTTTTTTTATTTTCTCATTATAACTGCGACCTAGCCTGCTATAAGCATGCGCACAGACAAATAGAAGGGCGAATACCTTGAAAATCGCGTAACCTCGCGAGCCAGGTCAGCACAAATACGCGCCATGGCGTTCGATTGAAAAAAAAAAAAACACGAAAGAACCCAACACAATGCTTGTTTCGCCTTCAAACAAGCAAGCGTAAAGAAACGCGCTGCATTTGGGTGGCCACTAGGATCAGCGGGCAACAGACGCTTTACAAAAATAACACTGCGCATCGCTGCGCCTTTGGGCACCACGTGCCGTTCAACAGCCGTAAAATGAAAAAAAAATATGCTTGTGGCACCTCATATTTATAGTTATTTTGAAATGTACCATCTTTTCTTGATGTAACACGTGCCTTACGCGAACAACTTCATTATTAACCTCGTTACCAGGCAAGCAACGTGTTCCTGTTTTGAAGCTCCTTCTTGACTTGACCAAGCAAGACAGCCTGAGCATCTATGAAGCGCGAAGGCCGACTTGGCGTTTTGAAGTCCGCTGCTTGATTCATGCCAACTTCAAGTCATGTCGAACGCGCAAGCCAAGTAACATCTCTGCATTCGGGGGTTAGTTTCTCTGTTAAGTTTCTTGCTACAAAAAGTGGATAGATAGTTCTGACTTTTCCATCAGATGTATTACATAATATTACATCTATTACACAATATTTTGGAAAGTGTTCGTTGGTCTTTGCAAAGAACGTGATGGCTGCTTCGGTGCGTAACCTTTTCAGATTACGATAAGCTTTGAAAGAGGATGCACTTAACATAACGGGTGGTTTAGGTTAGGCAGAGGTGACAGCCGCCCACCACTGAGTCTAACCTGGGGATGTGGCAGGAGATACTGGGAAAATCCTGTCAAAGCCAGTTATACAGCGCTGCTATAACCTAATATGAAATAGCCAAGACTGGGCATCCACACAAGGTTAACCCTTGACGCCAGTAAATATCGGAAGTAAACAAAAGAGAGAAATAGACAGGAAAGATAAAAAAGTGACAGAGAAAGACAAAGTTGAGGAGAGAGAGAGAGGCAGGAAAAGACGACTGCCGATTTTCGCCGGGTGCTGTCTACGTGAAGCCGGACCTAAAGAAGCATGTTGCCTCTGCCGGGGGGCCTTAGAAGTCCAACCATCAGGCATCGGCTTAACCCCTAGGATCCCCTTTTCCCTGAACACGGCTCAGACACGCACGGCTAGGTGTGGGAGGGAGTCGAAACCTTCCGTTAGCTCGGGCCCGTGGTGTCACTACACACCAAACGCCTGCTTACGCAGACACCCCTGCGGGGAGCATAAAAAGAACAGATAGATGTGTTTGCACAACTTACATACAAATAATAACATAAAAATATTGTCAATGAACTATTTTGCAGATTTCGATTCCCCGAAATTTTGGTGTCGGACAACGGCATCCAGTTTACTTCTGCAGATTTCCAGAATTACCTGCAGCAAGTAGGAACTCGGCACATGCGAACAGCCCCTTAGCATACAAGCAGGAACGGTCTGGCACAACGTTTTGTTCGGACGCTCAAGGCCACACTTTGCAAGTCCAGCCATTCCATGTCGCTGTCGGAACTCGCCGACTTCTTCCTGACATACCGCAACACTGCGCAAGAAACTACGGCAGAGGCACCCTCTGTCTCGCTGTTGGGGAGGTGCCTCAAAACAAGGCTTGATCTCGTGAGGCCTTCGGTGACAGACACAGTTCTGGTAAGCCAGTCGCCCCAGACATCGCGAGAGCACGTTCCGCGAAGGAGACATCGTGCGTGTCCACAACTTCCACCGTAGCCGAGGTGGTTAAGTACTACTGTGCTTGCTTACACCGGCCCAGTGTACTATCTTGTCCTGACTCCTCATAGTGTGTTCGAGTGGGTGCGTCATCGGAATCATATAGTGGGTGCTCCGGACTCAGACGACTTGGTGATTACCAACGGAGACTTTCAAGCAGAGGCCCTCGTGATGGTGAATACAAGCCCTACCGGCATGAGCAAACTGGTAGAGCAGCCATTGGCTGCTAATCAGCCCCCAAACAAGGCCACCAGTATTTGTACACCCCCTCCCCCCCCCTCCTGCCGAAAGCTAGTGGAGGGGAGATATGTCGTGCGCCTGCGCAATAAGGCTCGGCCGACAATTTCGCGCTACAGCCCTGCACGGATTGTGTTGTCAGCATTGCTGTGCTTCAATAGCGCCAGCATTTTAGCTGGCGCGAGCACTCCTTGTTGTAACATTGTCGTGGGCAGTTCGCCCATCGTGTTAGTTGCTGGCATAATAAAGCCACAGTTTCCGCTCACCGTTTGTTTGGCTGCTCTTTGTCAGACACGACAGGTCCTTCAAGTACTGATAATTCGACTACATACTGTTTATTTCCCACTAATTTACACATTTATTAATTAAAGAAACAAATTTACATTGCACTTTGAAATTCACAATGAAGCCACCACAAGCCACAACCACATTTCTTTAGTCTGTAAACATGGAGAAACTCACACAGTAGTGGCGCTCCAAATTTCTCATTGCACCTCTTTGTCAAATTAGTGGGCCTGCCCACACCACTAGAAAGCACGATTTGTAAGAAGTGCATGGACCGGAAACAGTAGGAAAGTTTTACATGCTGAGAGCGATTTGTTTCGAAATGAAGGTGCACGACAAGCTCTGCAATGCTAGTAAGCAGAGACAGCACCACTTCGTGCCCGATGCACACATCTCTTATTTAGGCTTAACACTACTGATTGGTATGTCGAAGACTCTCGCTGCAATGATAATGCCATAGAAGACTTCGTAGTGCAAAGATTGTTTGACTCTTAATATGCATAAATACATCTCATAATTTCACACGTAAAATGCCAGAAATCATTATGGGTGTACAACCTGTTTACAGTGCGCGATGCCTGAAACGGTACAGCGGCATGGCATAACAATAAGGGCTTGGTTAAAAGATCACTTCTTATAAGGGGTGATTTGAAAGATCACTGCTCTATGTATTATTAACAGTTCCCCAATAAAATTGATGAGTTCCAGATTATAGACAAAATGTGGAGCAATCAATAACAAGGACTACACATACATTTTAGCAAGGTCAATACGAGGACACGCACATTAGTGGAAATGGGGAAGGGTGTTTTACAGCAAGAAGCTATTTGTATCTGATGCCAAACTAAGAATATTTTAGGCCATGAACATTACACAGCTGCCTGAGCATGAAAAATATTAACTTTGGCACAGTTGGTGCAAGGTGCACAAAGGTTGAATTAGAGCAAAATGCCGGAAATAGTTACTCGGTGCTTGAAAAGATTTAGCAAAAAAATAAACTATATTTAATTCAATACCCCGTCAGATTCATGCTTTTTTTTTCCCCCAATAGTACTGTTAAGAAATTAAGAGTACTGGTCATAAAAATGAAATTTTCATTATTACAGATATTTATTGAAATTAAGTGTGTATATATGTTTTTCTCCTGTTTTCAAAAATGTAATTATTTCCACTGTACCACAAGTAGTTTTCAGATTATGAGAAAATAAGTGAAGTCTAACTAGGTAATTTCATAGTAATTTCAGAGGCACTTTCCCTCTACATTTAGGTTGAGCTTAAGATGCACCTGTAGTCAAAAATCTTATTTTATTTACGTTAAGTTTTATTGCGCAAGGGCATCTAAGGCCAAAGAGCGCCAGTACAAGTGTTGTTCATTTCGGTAATTAGTTTAAAAATTAAATTAAAACAAATGATGTGTAGCAAATATCTACGAACCATTTAAAACACGGTGCATTTAAAAAGAATGTCACTTTGTTAAAAAACTTTCATTTCAGTTGGCTGAAGTCTGTGATGATAAATTAGTCTGCAAGACCCAAGACCCTCGCAGCTTGAAGTCCTTGCCTGAGCAAGAACTGCGAAGGCTCAGACATACTTTTTATGCACCAGGCGGTACCTCGCACTTGAGGAGCAGCCTGGTGGATAGGATGGAATGATATCATTGTTAAAAATTTGATTTTCCCAAAATAATGAAGAAGTCTCTTAAGGTCAACCAGTGCATCAAGTGATAAAAAACAGCGCTGTATGAAGTGGGATATGATATCGATAGAGCTCCCTGAAATGGGTCAGTCCGGGCTTGGTGAAGCACGGGACATTTATGAGGTCATGCAAAACTGTTAGACTCTTTCCACAGGTGTATACATGTAGGTGGATCAGTGCCTGTCAAAAGGTGTTTATGTGTGGCATAAGTGTGGCCTATTCTGAGCCGTGTTAGAGTGACTTCAGCGAACCTATTGAGTTTTTGTGGGATGACTTTTCTCAGTAGGGGTTTTACAAGGTGGAAGTTTGTTGTCGATTCTCTGTCCCATTCAGCTTGCCAGTGATTGCGAAGACCTCTACGTACAACAGGTTTTAGATCTACACCCGGAACAGAGGTTATATCTATGGTTTGCCGACCAGCGGCTTCTCGTGCATTCTTGTTCACTATTTCATTGCCCGCAATTCCAGATTGACCTGGAACCCAGCAAATAACAATAGAAAGCTTTTAGGTTGTAGGCTGCATAGATTTCAGTTAAGGAGCTTGTTGAAAGTAGGGTCTTGCTGTACTTGCCACAAGACAGGGCCCTGACAACACTTAAAGAATCTGTGTACACTATAGACTTTTGTATCTTGTGTTGTTTAATGTGTTGTATAATAAGCAGGATACCATAGGCTTCCGCTGTGAAAATGCTGGTATGTGTATGCATGGTTCTGGAGTCTGAGAACTTTTGTCCATAGGCTGCACAAGATACAGATCTTTGAGACTTTGAGCCATCAGAGAAGAACGCGGTTGAACGATATTTGTGTTCAAGGGCCAACGAAATGTTGCTCAATGAATGCACTTGGACAATTTTCCTTTATGATGTCTTTGAAAGACCAGTCACAAGTGACTAGACACTGCTGCCAGGGAGGGATGTGTTCGACATGGTCACTTTCCTCTAAGTCATTGAAAAAAATTGCAAGTTTTCCTACTGCAGGTCTTATTGCCAATTGAAACGGTGGGGCGATAGAAGGACGGTTTAGGTATAACTGGGTAGTAGACACATCGTTCATAAGTGTTTTGCATGGGATGCTGCTTCAGAGACATGATCTTAACTGCATAGTTGACTCCTAGATACGTGCGCTGATAGTCTAGTGGCCACTGATCTGACTCTGCGTAAAGGCTGTGAATAGGGCTGGTATGGAAGGCACCAAGTGCCAGCCGGATACTTAAGTGGTATACAGGGTCCAACATTTTCAGTGCTGTCATTGAAGCTGACTAATATACTATGCATCCATAGTCTATGCGTGACAGAACCAGGCTTCGAAACAGAGATATAAGACAGTGCCTGTCTGTCCCCCATGACTCATGCTATAAAATCTTTAAAAGGTTCATGGTCTTGAGACATTTTAACTTCAAGCTGTTTTACGTGCTGGATGAAGGTGAGTTTGGAATAAAAAATTACACCGAGGAATTTTTGTTCTTTGGCGATGATTATGTTTTGTCCATTCATTAGTATGCAGGGGTCAGGATGTACACCTCGTCGTCTCGAGAAAAGCACACTAGTAGTCTTGTCAGTGTTAAACTTAAAACCATTCTCGTCAGCCCATTTTGCAAGTCTGTTAACACCTAACTATATCTGGTGTTCGCATACAGTCAAGTTACACGATTTGAAACTAATTTGAATGTCGTCCACGTATACAGAGTACGATATCGCAGGTGGAATAACAGAGCGAAGAGAGTTCATTTTAACTATAAATAGTGTGCAGCTTAATACTCCTCCCTGCGGCACTCCATTTTCTTGAAGAAATGTGCGCGATAAACAGTACCTATTCTTCCACGGAACTTCCTTTCAGACAGGTAATCTTTTAAGATGGTAATCAACCTGCCACATATCCGAAAGACAGTAGATCTTGCAGGATTCCGTATCACCAGGCAGTATCATATGCCTTCTCAAGATCAAGGAAAACAGACAGACAGTATTGATTGTGTACAAACGCGTCACGTATATACGACTCGAGGAGGACAAGATTGTCAGTTGTGGATCTAGCTGTACGAAACCAGACTGGCACGGGTCCAATATGCCGTTGTATTCCAAGTAATAGACCTAGCGGCAGTTAATCATTTTTTTCAAACAGTGAGTAGGCAGCTTGTGAGGGCGATAGGCCTGTAACTATTTACCGAAGAGGGATCTTTGCCCTGTTTAAGGATTGGTAGTATTATTGCCTCTTTCCAAGCAGACGATATTTTGCCGGTATTGAAAATCTTGTTGTAAAGTGCTAAAAGGCAGTTCAGGATTTCATCATGGAGATTTCTGATCATTTCATAGGTAATTGTATCAGAACCAAAAGCAGAACTTCCACAGGAACCAAGGGCAAGCTTCAGTTCATATAGTGTTAGTGGTTATTGTATCCGTCTGATACAGGCTTGTTCCGGCACTGAGGTACACTTCAGCTATGCTTTTGTGGCGTAAGAACTTAGTGGTATAGTTTTCTGAGCTTGACATTTCTCGAAGTGTTCGCCAAGAGCGTTTGCCTGTTCTTATATTGTATCACCGCAGTCATTCACCAAAGGGAAGAAATTAGGGCCTTCTCTTTTAAGTTTATGCACCCTATTATAAACCTTGCTGGCGTCTGTGTAGGAGTTTATTGAGGATATATAGTGTGTCCAGCTTTCCCGTTTGGCTATACGGTGAACACGTCTGCCATTCGCTTTGCAACTTTTAAAGGTTATTGTAAGGAAAGGACACAAAAGCACGGTGTGTTAGGTACGATTTGTGGCAAAAAAAAA
>WOVY01006884.1:0-87352 GCA_013436015.1 Rhipicephalus annulatus | reverse complement strand
CTTGATAATTATATTGAGTACGAAGCCCTTTAATTGTCCGGGCCGTCTATGCTGTTATTATTTGGCGCAATGGAGTCAAAACTGCGTATAAATATAGAAGAAAAAGGAGGCAAGCGCGAAATAGAAAAAATGGAAGAAGTAAAATAAAGGACGAAGAAAATTCGCAATATATACTCGCTGTATAATAACGCCAGAGAAGACGACAGACCAGACAAGCAGGAAGATGTGTACACTAGCGAAGCTCGTCTTTTTGTTCCCGTCTGATCTGTTGTTCTCGCTTTTCACTGCGAATATGAACCAACTAGCCCAAATATGAGTTTTGACAATAAATTAAAATAAAAAGAGAAAAAGACAAAAGAAAACTGGAAAAGAAGGAAAAAGTAGGAAATATAGAGAAGACCGAAGAGGAAAAAAGAAGGATGCTCACGGTTGACATTATACTCACCTTCGGTGCTCCGAGTCTGGTCTTCAGCCACGGGACCGCCTTTGATGCCGTTTGCAGTTACCTTCATAAAACAAAAGGAATGCGACTTCAAATTTCTACTTGTATATGCATTATTATAGCAGTAACGAGTAAATCCAAACATAAATTTTGTTTTCATTTTGATATTACCGTAATTTATGTTCAAGATATAGACATTACTATCTAAGCTGAATGGCCAAAACAATCATTGCACTTTTTGTATTTAAGTACGTTCAGTTTTTTATTAGGAATATTGAATGCTTAAAAAGGCCTAAAAGTTTCTATAACCTATTCTTGGCCAATACCCATGAGTGGGTGCGAGCCGTGGTAGAAGCATCAACATCGTCATCATCATTCAGGCTGCTCAGCTCCGCTGTTCCTGCTGGCTCGGCACTGCTAAGTTCCCTTGATTTTTTCCCCTTACATTACCGGCTGTCTGAGAGTCAGGGCCAGTTTATAAGAGCGCAGTGAAGCCACCTGACATGCATCAAGGCGAGCGTTTCCTCCACAGTGACCGCCGTCGCGTCGGGCTCAATGGAACGTCTGATTGACGACACAAAAAAACTGCAGCGAGGCAGATGTTGGTCGGGACGGCCTCTATTATACGGCGGCCGTCTCACGTAGCGCCGCGTGCGCAAACAGAACCGTGATCTGCGGCTGGCGAGAGACCATTGAGCCGCACATCCTTACACGCGGTATTAGGTGACATCTTTTCGTGCCTTTAAGCGAAACCGAGACACGCTGTAAATCAGTTTACGCAAATGAAAAATAACCTTGGAGCGATACGTAACTGTCTTCCCCCTTCCCTATTTGCCCTGCCACGGTGGTCTAGTGGCTAAGGTACTCGGCTGCTGACCCGCAGGTCGTGGGGTCGAATCCCGGCTGCAGCGGCTGCACTTTCCGATTGAGGCGGGAATGTTGTAGGCCCGTGCACTCAGATTTGGGTGCACGTTAAAGAACCCCAGGTGGTCGAAATTTCCGGAGCCCTCATCTACGGCGTCTCTCATAATCATATGATGGTTTTGGGACGTTAAACCCTACAAATCAATTAATCACTCCCCTTTCATATTTGTCCTCCGTAGGAAAGAAAGAGAAACAAGTGTACTTTAAAGGGAAAAAAAGGGTTGTTGCTTTTTTCTCCTTCATGAATAAAGACGTAAAGCGGGCGAAGACGGAGTAATAATACATTGGTTTCTTAGTGATTCAGATAACTCCAGAATAATATGGGAAACGTTCTGGGAGTGAATAATTCGAAGCCCAAGGGGTAGCAGAGGTGCACTTTCAGAAACCGAATGCATCCGAGAGAGACATTGCAGATTTGTTTAATCAACACTTTCTCTCAGTGGGTACCTCTACAAATGACTTTTCTCACTTTTCCTGTGAGAGCTATATTGCTACAAACTTCTTGCCACCAATGTTCCTGTCACCAACAGACCATGAGGAGGTACAAAATATTTTAATGTCCCTCAAAGACAACTGCTCCTGCGAAACAGATGAAATCAAAGCTAGATCGTTAAAAGCTGTGAGTTCTCTTATTTCAGTTCCACCTACACATATATATTACACGATGATGTCGACTGGTAAACTTCCAAGCAAAGTGAAAGAAGCCAGAGTCGCTGCAATATAAAAAGGATGGTCATGTGACGATTTGGACAATTATAGGCCCATATCCATACTTTCTATATTCTCAAAAATAGAGGAGGAGGAGGAGGAGGAATAAATGAGGAAGGACAGGGAGGTTAGCCAGTTCTCAGACCGGCTGGCTACCCTGTACTGGGGAAGGGGGTAAGGGGGATAAAAGATGAGAGAAAAGAGACGTTGTAAAAAAAAAGAGAAAGAAGGTCATCAGACGATCCACGACGCTGTTTACAGTCTGTCTCTAAGACCACTTGCCTGCAGAAAGCGCAACAACGCTCTCAATTCCTTGCGTGCAGAGGACGGTCTCGGCCAGTGTCCTAATACCCTTTCTTCCGACAATTGGCGATTGTCTATTCTATCTAAAGCTTTTGACAGTTCTTTTCTTGGCACGCTGAAGCGGGGACACTCGCAGAGAAGATGGGAGAAAGTCTCTGCGCAGCCACAGTTGTCACATGTCGGGCTTCTGGCCATTCCGATTCGAAACGAATAAGCATTTGTAAAGGCCACCCCAATCCACAGACGGCACAAAAGTGGCTCCTCTGCTCTGGTTATTCCTGATGGACTCAAAAATAGAAAAACACATTATCAATAAGAGGATAACGGGGTTTTCAAACGCACATAATATAATTGCTAATGAGCAATATTGATTTTGTAAGAGCAAATTAGCGGAGACGGCACTCATGAGAATTAAAGAAGCGATCCTTGAGAAAAAGAGTCTTCTTACTAGGGGTTTCGTTAGAAAAGTCCTTGACTGTGTACAGCATGAGCTTCTCTTTCGCAAACTGTCCCTGTACGGTTTCCGTGGCATGGTGCTGTCTCTAATAAAAAAAAAACTATTTAACTGACAGGTCACGGTACACAATTATCAATAACTTTAAATGTGAAACGCACCCTATAAAATATGGAGTAGCTCGGTGGTCTATCCTTGGACTGGTTTTGTTTTTAATTTATATAAATGACATTGTTAATATAGAAGGATGCAAAAGTATAGTGTTATGTGAAGATGACACGAATGTCCTTTTTTAGGGATTAATTTGATTGACATTTTCATGCACGAGAATACATGGTTGGAAAAACTTCACTTTTGGTTGAACGCTAAAATCTTCAACCTAATATAAAGAAACCACAGTTCGTCTTATACAAAGCCAACGAAACGGCATCTCGACAAACCCCACACTTGATATTTCAGGAAACACCTCTACAACAGACACCAACCATTAGATTTCTTGGCGTAATATTTCACGAGAATCTTTTATGAACACCACATGTGTATTCATTAAGGAGTAATGCCTGTAAAACAATCGGGTTAGTAAATAAATTAAGGCACCTTCTACTCCCTGACGCTAAACGTCAGCTTTACTAAGTGCTCATACAGCCACACCTCACCTGTGGTCTACAACCACCGAGACGGACTTAAGTTGACTTTTAACGTTGCAAAGGTGGGCAATACGGACAGGTGGAAACGCCCCCTATGCTTTGAGTACAACTTCATACTTCAGCTACTCTAATCTATTGCCGATAAAGCACTTACTTAAAGTAAGGTTGTCACCGGAGGTAATGCACCAACATACAGTAATAAAATGCTTTCTAAGGAAAGATATCACATCAAATAAACTCCTTTTCAACTACGTAAAAACAAAATTGTCAAATCCCGATCACGCTTACAAAAATTGACGCCATTAATACCAGGCATTTAAACGAATATCCAGGTATAATAAACCTATTGCAAAACAGAATTGCCCCAACTCAACTCAAAAAGCAAGTAAAAGAATTATTGTTTTCCGAGTTCTAAGATGTAGTTCTCAGTTATGTAATGAACTGTTGTTATATGCTGTGCAATGTATATCGGAGAACAGACACTGCCACATTTGTACAACTGTCTTGTTGCTTTTTGTTTTACTGTTTGTTTTCCTCTCGAAACGACCAGAGCAGATTTTCTCTTTCTTTTTTTAATTTTTAATTGTATCGTACGAGTGCGGTTATGTTAAATTGTGAATGACGTCACACACTGTCGCAACTGCTGTCTGGGTGATGCCGCCTAGTCGGGCACCTTTCGGGCCTTTTGCTGCGTCTCCTAAGACAATTGTAAACTGTCTTGAATAAATTCTGAGGGAAATTAAAGAGAAATAAACAAATTTCTGTACGGCATTTCAAGGGAAGGCGGCTTGAAGCAGGTGAAGAATCCTACTCGCGCTATAGGCCCCCATTACCACTGCAGTACACGCCAGGACAGCCTCCTAAGTGGGAGGTCGCAAATGCGAAAGCGTGGCTTCTCATGACTCCTACACTGCATGAATGCTTACAAAGACTCGGGGGAGTGATTTTTAACCTGCCACATACTGCGGTTCCTTTATAAGCGGGGCCACCAACCTGAATGGCGAACTTCCGACTACCCATTAATAATTTTTCCTAACCACCTTTCAGTAAAAGTTGATGTCACTGTCACATAATGGGATCTACGTCAGCTCTCCTGGAAGAACAAAACTTGCAATCCTAACTAGAGTACATAGCCGGGTAAAATTTCAGGGTTTTGGGGGCAGAGACAGAAAAATGCTAGAAGCCATCCTCCTTGTAAGGGCTGACTATTAACAATAAAGTATGAATTCCAAACACTTGGGCTGATTGCGATTTAAGAGAGTGAATCAAGAAGAGCCCGTAGCGCACAGAATATAATGAAGATACATTGAAAGTCTTTCGAATAGTCGTGGGGTACTGAAACAGCCTTGTTTGCCAATGATGTGAAACAATACTCAGAGCCTGGTTGCCAATTTTTAAACAAAAAGCACGAAGGGGGCATCGGGAACACACGCAGATTCTTCGTGAGCGTTCAACTTTTAATGTGCATACAGGAACGATCATTGCATAAATGACATAGTCTGGCTTGCCGTGTGGAGCTTTTTGTACCGATGCCGTGCAAGTGGTCCCGGAGAATTCATTTACTCTATTTCGGCGGCTGTTTGATGTTTACAAGTTCATTGCGAAGGTAACGTATTTGACTACTCGTAGATTGTTCGTAAAGTGTATTCGTACTTACGTGCTGTTATTTGATTTCTTTCTCTAAATAACCCAAACAACTTGCCCAACGCGCGCGCGCGCACGCACACACACACACACACACACACACGCACACACGCACACACGCACACACACACACACGCACACACACACACGCACACGCACACACACGCACACGCACACACACACACACACACACAAAAGCGTGCTCGCGATCGCACGAACACACGCATGCACAGGCGGCCAGAGTTCGAATGATTTAACCTAACGCACATGGTTCAGCGCAGCAGAACAGTTTCTTCTGTACGATCAATTTGGAGATTGTATACGGCGCGGCAATCCTCTTGAGGACCACTGGCTCGTTAAACACGCGAACAAGAATGGAGCAAGCTGCCTTTACAGTCACGGCAGCGGAATGGAGGTGCAGCGTTTAGTCCGGAGAGTCGTACCGAAATGGCCAAAGAAATGAATAGCGAGCTAGAGTAACGGCTGGCAAGCCTTACCTCGCTATTGCACCTTTTTTTTCACTTTACTTGGTTATACCTGAAAATGCAGCTGGCAAACGATCTAGACAGTTTGCCCCGCAGGTGCAACATAATCGACGGTTTTCGTGGTATGCGCGTGCCGCCCGTTCAATTTTGAAACATTGTTAGCCGCCGAAACGACCAGCTCATAAGCGATCGCAGCTCACGATCTCCCGAGCTCATTAGGTACTTTGAAGTACGTATATCTACCACGCTCATAAATGCGGATATTTCAATTCAAGTCGATGTCTGTGCAGCGGCTTCGGCAAACGTGCTGTGGGTGCCGAATTTAAATGTAGTACAACACCTCTCTGGTAGCTAAGCAGACAAGGTGTCGCTAACTAAGGGGATGCGGGTTCCATTTTCGGCCGCGGGGGGCTCATTTTGACGGTAGTTAAATGCAAGAATACCCAGTGTAAACTTTGATTTGGGAGCCCTCTAAGTTACTCGTTACAAGCTTATTGTGATGGAAATTGTATAGACACTTCAGGTGCACTTTTGTTTTGCCATCGCCGTCGGCGTCGCCGTCATGTTCCCCATAATGCCCAAGCTTGAAACAATCCCCCGCTCATCTTATGTTCCATGTGCGTGAAACAGTGTGGCTACTGCTGAAGATTGATATTATGTGAAAACCCGCCGGTCGTTTCCACCACACGAAAGCACATGCATGCACGGGGACACAAGGGGCGGGGGGGGGGGGGAGTCTGCGTGTTACTGGTTAGAAACGCGTAGGTTTAAATTTAGTTTCAGTTTATTGAAAGTACTAAGCTGGGAGGGTTGGGAGAAAGGCCCCTTAGTGCGAACACTGCAATTATTTTAGGCTAACTAGCTGGGTGCGCTGGCAGTAATGCATGTGCACCGTTTTGTTGACGTTTCCTCTATGTGTTCATGAACCAGCTGGCTGGTTCATGAACACATAGAGCTTCCTAATATATACTAGAGAGAACTCTGGCGCTAGTCTCTATGGGAGGATGGGTAGTAAGGGAAGGATGGGTAATACACACATTTGTCTAATCTTCGTACTTCTGGCCTGCTTTTGGCTCCGTTTTTTTCGTGTGGCTTGGAGCTGTTTTCTGACAAAACAAAAATCAGCAAATGTTCAGCGGTGGCGCTTCACCACCTTATTCTTTTAGACGTATCTTTCCAAATCGGTTTACGAAGTTCAAAGGGGTTGATTTTTTTTCTTCAAAACAAAACGGAAACGCAGCAATAAACCATGTCGCAAGTACGATTCGCCACCCGCAAGTACGAAGACTAGGCAAATGTGTGTACTACCCATCATACCCACGGTCACTGAATGATCGCAGTGACAGAGTCACCTCTGGTTAATTTTTGGAAACTCTATGCATGAAGATTATAGCACAAGAGCGCATATAACGGAACGAAGAATATATTGGACACTTCACTGTGTCCTGTACATTCGTTGTCGCATTGTGTGCAATGTTTCGCGTTTGTCTGATTTGTGTGTTTCTTAGTTACCGTTGGTATCTGCGCTCTTCACTTGTTTGTGCTGTTCCAAAGAGCCCAGAGGGAACTCTTCTCAGCGCCATTTCGTTGCAGGGTACCGGCTGAAGGCTACATGAGCTGTGTTTGGTATCAGAAAATTTGCGTCGAAGCCATGCACGAAGACTGGCTGCACGAAGGTCACCTCGCTGGCTACAGCGACTAACTTTCCTTAGGTCAGTGCCTTCTTTGGTTTAAGTTTAATCTAAGGGACTGAGCTCGCTGTGTTACCTTGCAACCACACCATTTGTGAATTTCTATCGCGCTCCCGCTACTTTCAGTGCGTCCTTCAGGCGTGTGCAGTGGTTACTCTAAATTTTCGCCGCGGTTGCTCCACCAGACGAGCGGCCTGTAGCACACACAGTGACTGGTTTCTCCCTCTAAAGCATCTTCAGCTTTCCCTTTTAGTTCGTAACGTACACGCGGCCCCATTGAGAACGCGCTTTGTTAGTCTATAAAAAGCGATCGTTACAGATAGAAATAAAAGAAGACCGTCACGCCGCGCAGGCGCTTCTATTGGCAGCAAGCGGTAGGTCAAACTGCGGGTTACTGCTCAAAGAGCTTGCCATGTGTTGGAACAAAGAAACGTGCTTTATCATACGACGTGGTGGGAGAGTGCCAAAACGCTGGTTAGATCACTGTTAGATCGGTGTCACCCGATAGAGAATGTCGCGCGCTCATCGTTAACACGGAAGACATATTGGGGCGCATTCTTGAAAGACGCAGAGGTGCCAGCGAGGTTGGTTATGGAAACAGCGCGCTGGCGGGATGATGACGCTGATGATGGCACGATTGCGATTATGGTGAGGATCATGCTGATTCAAGAGTGTTTCCCAGAAAGACCAACGTTTATTCTCATATTGTGTGTGGTGTGAGATAACGTAAGATAGAGAACTTGTTCTTACAGACGAAATAAAAATTTAAAAGGTACCAGTATAATCAAGAATGGGCATGTGTTATCGTCTGAAAAGCATGTTCTACGAAAACTACAGTGTTTTCATGGAAGAAACAGAACTTGTACAATTGCACGAACTTTACAAGGTCACTGCGTATCAATTTATTGCTTACGGGACGTACCATATAAGGTATGTTGTCATATGTAGATCCTAATATATAGCATACAGCTTGAATATATATTTTAGTGTCTTGAAATTATGCATCAAACTTGAAACAAGAGAATTGCTACAAGAAAAAATGAGAAAGCAGCAAAGGCTCGGAGTATCTTGTATTTTGGTATATGCCTTGCGCTAAGTGTTCGAGAAAGAAAGATGGGCTAAACAATTGGTATATGGCTTGGGAACGTGTAAGTTCATAAACCATGATAACGGAATTTCTGCACGAATAAAGTATACATCAGACAAACCAACAAAGACGGACCGTCCACGTTTGCTGTCTTGTCCCAGAACGACGGACCAGGTTTTCGCCGTCTTGTCTTACGTACTGTGTTTTTTGTTTGTTCCGTTTAAAAAAAATAAAAACCTGTCATCATCGATCTGAGACTACACACCTTTATGTCGTTCCAGTTTACGCGTGAAATCTTTGCGAAGTCGTTTTGTTGTGGACGTGCGTATACGAGGGAAACCTATATTTCGGCGCAGTGACACCGCTCCTTCGTGAAGACACCATTGCGGTTTTGGTGAGTGCGACGTCGGCGCGACCTGCGGCATCAGCGTCACCGCGCGCACGCAATTATCGTATACACATCAAAGTTTTCTGTAAATTACAGACAATGTAGGTTATGTAAGAGCTGGAAAATCATCATGTAGTCTTAAAAAATGAGACGGCCGGCACAGTATAATAATGGTCCGGGCAGATTTTACTGCGTCGGAGTGTCGCGCCTTCTGGAGTGCTTCGCGGGATAAATTGCTAGTTGTCTCTCGATTGTGTACGGAGCAGGCGGGTAATCTTCGTGTAAACCACTCTTCCTACCACGTGCGTGCCATCTCTTAAGTGCATAAGGCTGTCGGTGAGAATGATGCAGACGTGCCGCGTTAGCACTTGCGCTTCCTGCAAGCCTCAAGTATAATGCGGCTGGCTTTCCCAAGCGTCCATTGTGCACTTTCATTACTAATGGGAAAATTTTCAGTGTAGAAACAAGCCATTCACAAGCACGAGATAGACGGGACGAGCGCTACATTACTTGACTACCAGCGAATATTTGCATGCAGAAAGTGCACATGTGTGGAAAGGCAAACGCATTGTAAAGCCGTGTTCAGTTCACAAAACATAATAGGGATATTCATTTTCAGCCTTTTAAAACTCGTCGATATGTCATTAACGCACATACCCTTTCACTTCCCGATAAGATACAATTCTAGGAACACCCACCTGTGCCATCGTATTCCTACCTTTGCCCAGAATCCCATTATCCTTTCGATTTTTCCCACTAACTACATGTATGAACCATCATGCCAATTTGAAGTTTTGTTAAGCCAAATTTCTTTGCCCTATTTTTTGTATCTTCCCCTATAGAGTACAACCAGATAATAAGGATGACTTTCATAAGCTACGCACACCTTTGTTTTGTTTTCTTTTCTTTTCTTTTCTTTTCTTTTACACCAATTGGCACGGCAAATCGGTAGCACGTAACGCAATTTTCCATTTCAAACAATCGTCTTGTAATCGTGCACACCGTCTCTTTAGCGCTACAGGTTCAGTACATCGAAGTCACGAATGTCACATTCTCTGGTACTTTGTATTTGTTTTGCTCTTCAGCGAGGATTATACTGCGTCAGTATCGACAGTCTCTTCATTCGCCTACCGAGCGGTTATGATGTGCTCGACTAGTAATTGTGATGCTCGAACGCTGATCAGAAGGTTGCGGGATCAAATACCGGTCGTGTCGGCTGAATTTTCGATGGAAGCGACAATGCTTGAAGCCCATGCGGTTAAATTTAGCTGCATAGTAAAGAACCAGAGATTGAAGAAATTTACCAAGCCGTCCACTACATCGTCTCATAATGATACTGTGGTTTGGAGACACTGAACTTCCCAAAATTATTGTTAGCCTCGTCATTCGAGGTCTGATTGCCGCACAT
Source organism: Rhipicephalus annulatus (assembly GCA_013436015.1). NCBI lineage: Eukaryota > Metazoa > Arthropoda > Arachnida > Ixodida > Ixodidae > Rhipicephalus > Rhipicephalus annulatus. The sequence goes on along the minus strand of WOVY01006884.1, from coordinate 77,171 downwards.
CGCGGACTAAGACTTACGTCTAAAACTTCCCACGTACAATAAACTGTACGAACGCAGTCTAGCCGAGGCAGAACACGAGGCGAATGCGCACGGCTCGGCGTTTGATCACGATTCCCGGAACTATATATGAGCTCACCACTTCGGGTTGCGATTAAGACGTCACGAACATCTTCGCGCATTCATCACCATTTGTTCGAGCGTGACCGGCCGCTATCGTCAGCGCTAAACGTGTGCCACATTGCCGAAGTCGGGAAAAGTACAGATGTGGCAACGAACACAGGTGAATAATAGTAATGGTGGTAAGATATATATGTCTCAACGCCACGATATGATTATGAAGGGCACTATAGTCGATGACTCCAGAATTTTGGAACACTTGGGATACCTTAACGCTCCCTTAAATAAAAGTACACTGAACAAAAGGGTCCCAGCGTAACGCGCTATGCTCAAGGTATCTCAATTGATTGTCACGTGACTGTAAGATTGGTACAGACAAGAACTTACCCGAACCCAAACTCTATTAGCGAAAAATGACCAGTCAGAGAGGTCTAAAACGATTGCGAGAAGCGTAATGGCATAGTTACTCTGTACCATATCCTTTAGCAGTGTCTTGTGGCTCTCACAGATTGTGACAAAGAAATATACTAGATAAGAGAGTCCTTCACGGTTCAGTGCTCTCAAATCGCAGAACGTCGATGGCATGGCGGTAAGGTTAAGCATTACTGTCCTAACGTGGGGCCACATGTGTCGACCTAAGATTCATATTTCAGAACTAAATAAAGCGTTATATATCCTAGAGAACTCCAGCATTTCGCCTCTATCGAAATGCGGCTTCCGTGGCCAAGATGCGATCTCGCCAACTTTTTGGTCAGCAGTGAAACACATGCAAATAAATTTGTAAGGGAACTCCATGTATGTAACAAAGCGGGGTAATTAGATAGATAGATAGATAGATAGATAGATAGATAGATAGATAGATAGATAGATAGATAGATAGATAGATAGATAGATAGATAGATAGATAGATAGATAGATAGACACACAGACGTCTAGTGCCATTATGATAATAAAATAAGCATAGAAGAATAATTGTGATTTACTTCATATCCGAAGAGGTGGTGGCAAGATCACGCCAACAGTTTGTTAAGGTTACTGTTCCAGAAAAAAAAAAGGAAAACCGTGAGGATAAGTACACATGAAACTACATTAGCGCATGCTATATTTGGCATAGTTAAATGTTATACAAATGTCAATTCACAGCGTACCTTTGTTAACATGTCTATAAACCAATGTTTACAGAGCACAACAGCAAGATAAGGCACTATAATAGTGTAACAGCCATACATCTAAAGGTAATGTTCTAAAAGGGCTACTTCACTCATTTGCGAAGCCTGGGAAAGGGGGGGTGGAGGGGCTGGAAGGGTTTCAACCCATTGCCTTCCCTCCTTCCCGCTCATTCCCCGGAAAGAAGTAGTTCAACATTATATGTGCATATATACACGCACGATAGAGCCTTCGTTAAGTGACGTTCTACCGCGTTTCCGCCCTTCACAAAAAAAAAGGAAAAAAAAAGGTCTGTCTATGTAGGGGGCCAGTGACGGCTCCCTCCCAAAGAAACTGTTGTTTCTGCGTACGCCACGCCGTCATTAGCTTCCCCGACTGTCACACATGTGTGACGAACCAGGATTTGCGTTCGTTTGAACTGCGCCTGGCATGAGCAGCTGAATTTCCTCTTTTTTTTTCTTTCTGTGCAGCAGTATACAACGTAGCCCTATTCCATCATATATCGGTGCCCCTATGTGGCTGTATTTCATTCATGGATGACCATTTCTTCGCCTTTTTATATCGACCGGGGCGCCTCCAGTGACAGCTTTCCTTTCCTACGCAATACAACCTCGCAGAATCCTTCCTGACAAGTAAGAGGCGTTTCAAGCTCCCCTTAATACCACTGAGGCTGATTGGCATATCTAGTTTGAGGCCTCTCCAACGCTGATGAGAACGTTGATGAACCCCTTTCACGATTGTTCGCCGAATGTCGAACACGTGTCTGCAATCAGTGTCTCGGACTCGAATCTCACGCTCGGCCGGAACGACTGGCGGGCACGTCAACGGTGTGCGGGTAAGACATTAGCAGCAAAATTGGCAGCCTATGATTCACCGCTGCTTCCTAGTTTGCGAGAGCGTTCGTGATGCCCTCTTGTCAGCTCTCACGTAGTTTTGTTTATTTTTGCGTTAGCGATTACAGGGACACTCTCGGCTGGATTTTGCCGCCAGCGTCAGCGTCGATGTAATGCACCGTATATGTATACGTATCTATATAGATGAAAACGCAAGAAAGAAAAAAATCCAGAGAAAATTGGTCCCGTATTAGCATGTTATATACACTGCAAATGTCGAAAGACGATGGTCTTGCGTCTGGAGAGAGTGAACAAAACGTTCATTTGATGTTATGCGCAAGGAAGTCGGTGAATGGTATTCTGGAGCCGCTGCGTTAGAGTGTCTTGTCACTCGTGAGACGTGAGTGCTATCTGGCAGTTAGTTATCTTGGAAAATGAAGCGCGCGATGTGCGCGCCTGTCTCGGAAGTGATAATGTCTAGAAGCAAGGCGACGGATAGGTGCCACCACCATGTCGTCTTAGCGAAACGTTGGGAACACTCGCCTTTTCGTGCAAGCGTCGCATGGTCAGCAGAGCGTGATAAACGCTACGGTCCTGAGAATTACTTATGTATGCTTTTTCTAATTAATTGATTTGTGGGGTTTAACGTCCCAAAACCACTATTTGATTATGGGAGACGCCGTAGTGGAGGGCTCCGGAAATTTCGACCATCTGGGGTTCTTTAACGTGCACCCAAATCTGAGTACACGGGCCTACAACATTTCCGCCTCCATCGGAAATGCAGCCGCCTCAGCCGGGATTTGATCCCGTGACCTGCAGGTCAGCAGCCGAGTACCTTAGCCACTAGACCACCGCGGCGGGGCTGTATGCTTTTTCTAGTAAAAGACACACAGAATATCGACGTGTTGTATGGTGCCTCAGATATGCCCGCTAATTGCTTTTTAATTGGCAATCGCACAAGTATGAACGCTGATCATTGAGCAATATTGGTGGGCGCTGCGGATGGGGTCAGCGGTTTGGGTTATCGTCTGGTGCCTTTTAGGGTACCGTTAAGAGTGGACATCAGACAAATGTACAGACTGACCAAAATTTTTGCGTCGAAGGTCCTCAAGAAAGACTATCGATCATTCAAGGACTCCGGCGTGCGGAATCGAACATGAAGCCTCCGCGTCGCGAATGCGAAACGTTAGTCACTGAGCCACCGAGGGGTACCTCCTTCAACGTTCAAACGGCAAGCTATTTATATCCATAGAGTTTACTAAAATTTAACTAGAGGGAACTCTGTCGCTGCGGTCGTTCAGCGACCTTGGGAATGATGGGTAGTACACACATTTGCCTATAGTCTTCGTACTTGCGGGCGGTGAATCGTACTTGCGGCTTCGTTTATTGCTGTGTTTCGGTTTTGTTTTGAAAGAAAGGTTCAACCATTTTGATCTTCGTGACCCGATTGGGAAAAGTAAGAATAAAATAATAAGGTGGTGAAGCGCAACCGCTGAACATTTACTGAATTTTGTTTCGTGAGAAAACAGCTCAAAGCCACACAAACACACACGGAGCCAAAAGCAGGCCAGAAGTATGAAGATTAGACAAATGTGTGTACTACCCATCATTCCCATGCTCGCTGAAGCGCCATGCGCTGCTGCTCCCATAGACACTAGCGCCAGAGTTCCCTCTAGTATATATTAGGAAACTCTATGATTTATATCTACCGCTTACTGCTGTTGGTGGGTATCTTGGGGGTTGGGGGAGAGGCTATCACGTTTTCAGCAATATCAGCAAGATGGCGCAATGAGCGCACGGCAGCTGCGGTGGCTCTCATCTCTCACGCGTACTTTGGCCCACGGAGAGGAGGGGAGTGGACGATCTCTTGTGCGCCCTTATCTCCCAATGGGGAAGGTCATACGTCCTGCCTGGCGTTGGGCTTGCACTGGAACGATTCTGTTTTAGTTACCGGGCGCACAAAGGTCACTGCAGTCGTTGCACAGCCTCCATTTGCGAAAAGGGCGCGCTTTTCCGACACAGTGAAGTAACAATCGAGACGATTACTCACGTTCATCTGTAGCTGTGAATACGTTTCGTGCGTCATTTGTGCGAGAGAAACGCGGGGCACGTTTCGTTCTGCTTGTCATTCTGCGCGTGACTTTCTTTTCGCGCATTTTCTCGCTTACCAAAATTCATGTCAGGGTAAAAGTGGAGTTTTCCGGATTGTGAGGTTGCACTTAACTAATACCCTAAAAAGTGCTTTGCTCTTTAGTGTCCCTTTAAACCCCTCCATGTGTAGATGCAGCTTTCAGGAGGAGCCTGGGGAAGAGGGAAATTCATGAGAGACATTGAGATACTACCTTGAACCCCGCACCCCGCCTCCAGAACTCCCGCACACATAGCACACTCACTCACTCGTGCGCACTCAAGCACACTTGCAAATCCACAATGTTTACTTGCATGCATTAGCATTCAATGCGAGTTGTTACCCCAAAAACCAAAAGTTCAGTTGCCAGAAAAGAAAAAAAAAACAACGAACGAATTTATACTTCATAGTATGCCCATACAAAAGAGAAAAACCTTGCGAATACTTTCCTCAAGAAACACCTTCTCCGGTAAAGAGAAAGAGAAAAAAAAGATCAAGAAGAAAAATATATAGAGAGAGGCTGTGGAGGGTGAAGCATGTAGGCAAGAGCGTTTAAACCTGGGGAGGCACAAAGCATGCAGTGTGTTCCGGCGTTTATCGCAGCAGTATTTTGCTCCTTACTGTTTTACTTGCCACCAGTCTATTAACGCATCATTAATTTTCTGATATTTTTTAAGCAGTGACGTTTTATATAGCTTACTGTACCGCAGAAATGCACGTTTTTGTTTCTGGCTTTAGATAAAAAACTTGAGCGTCTTAACCTACGCTTAACAGTGTCAGGAATTCGCAAAAAGGCGGATCTTTCGACACCAGCCTTGAAACAGCTGACTCTGTATATGCTGCACGAAGGATACAAACACCACGTTAAACTCTATACGGATGGTTCGACAAATGTTACGAGATCTGCAGGAGCTGTGATCTTCCCAGCAAAAGCCGAAACCATCCAATTTCAAACGTCTCACAAAACAACATCGATACCCGCAGAGCTCGCAGCACTCCACTGTGCACTCCGCAGGATTGATCAAGCACCTCAAAGATGGTGCATTTTCACCGATTCGAAACGAGCTCTGTATTGTACTCGATCTGTGCTACGTCGTGGACCTCGATTGGTTCTGGAAACAAGACAATTGTATCAACAAGTACTATAGAAAGGACATGACGTAACTCTTTTAATGGTCACCAGGCCACTGCGGAATCATCGATAACGAGCATGCCGACGACGCAGCAACAAGACTCACGAAAGTGCATGGCATGATCCAATTCCACTGTCAAGAAGCGACGCAGCAGCAAGGATGTCGCCAGGTCTCTGTGGAACACGCCCGGATTTCTACACAACTGTCTTCACCGTCTGGACCCACACCTAAGACTTTACATTCCATCTGGGTTATCCAGATCTGAGACAGCCGTTCTCTACCGCATGTGGCTTGGGGGGTCTTTTACGAACGTCTTTGCTTTCCGCATCGCATGGACAGACAGTGCGGCGTGTGATCATTGCGGTGCTGACGAAACCATCGAACATATTTTGTGTCAGTGCCCTCAGTACAACTGTGAGAGACAGTCCTTGTCAGCACTGTTTGCACGCCTCGACGACCAGCCACTTTCTGAAAAATTAATTTTGGAATACCGGAAAGATCGAGCTTCACGCCTAAAAGCGACGAAGGCCCTCCTGAAGCTTGTGCGATCGACCCGCCTCGTCGAATGCTTATGACGTTTAGTGTGTTTGTGTGTTTTCGCTTCCGTACCGCTCTCTTTCTCCCATTCTCTTTTTCTTACTTTTCCATCTCTCATTTTTTCTTCCCCAGTGTAGGGTAGCGAACTAGGCACTTGCTTTCTGGTTAACCTCCCTGCCTTTCTTTATACCATCTTTCTCTCTCTCTTGGTGATTTTCGCCGGAGATGCTCACTGCGCTTCAATGTCGAATATAATGTTTTATACAGTAACGAGAATCATGATATGCGCATTATGCGGAGTCGAGTACTGGGGCTTGACGAATATTCTTAGCGTATACTTGTATACGAAGGACAGTGACGACCACGTGACATACCAACCGGCCGAAACCCTAAGGCAGTGGTGTTTTTTTGTTTTTGTTTTTTGGCGAAGTCGCTAGGATGCTTCCGAAAAGTCACCAATTTCAGCCAAAAGTCACTAAACGAGGATGATGATAATACATTTCAACCAAGTGGAAAACTTCGTTTCTGTCTCTCCTCATTCGCCAGAAGGTAGTGTTTAGAAAAACTAAAATGTTCGACGATTTAGAGTATGCTGTACACTACTATGAGACAGCATTAGGCCATCCTGGGCGCCTCATTACCAGTAGGACAGTATGTGCTGGGTGTTATAAAAAATGCTAACGATTCAGAGTACTTCATACTCCTCTATGGGAGAGCAAAAATCCGTTCCGTGGGCCTCAGACTTCATGACGATTGTTTAGAAAAAGTGTTTAACGATTTCTAGTACATCGTACTCAACTGTGGGAGAGCAATGTGCCGTCCCAGCGCCTCCATATGAAATAGAGGAGGCGCTGGCCGTCCCTTAGAACTTCATATAAGCCAAAGTCTGGCCGCGTAACCTGATTTCAGGCTCTGAAGCAAGCGTGTTTAGATGAAGTTGTTGACAATTTAGAGTACTAGATACTCTACTACGGGAGAGCTTAAAGCCGGCACTCTCTCTCTGGATTTCGTGCCGACTGGTTGTGCCCCCGCGAGCTCCGACGACAGCGCAGTTCTGGCCGACTGGGTTGGTCCTACACCACCTCCTGCCACCGACAAAAGCTCTCGCCGAGTGGTGCCCCGTCCTCGGACTCCTGCGACCGTTTCCATCTTTCCCATTTCCTCCTTACTTCTGTCGTTTTTCTGTCGTTCACTGTCCTTGCGCCTCGCTTTCTCCTTTCTCTCTCTATCTTTTTGCCTTTTAATCCTATCCTTTTAATCCATCCTTTACCCCCCCCCCCCCCTTGTGAACTACTGTTGAGGTGTCGCCCTCTGATGCAGACAGTTACGGGGCTCACTTTTATCTTCTTTTCTCTTTAAGAATCGCATAAGAATCACATAAGCTTAAAGCCGTCCCGTGGGCCTCACACATAGCCACAAATTCAGAAACGCTGCTGACTTGCCGCGGACTTCAATGCAGCACAAACGCTATTCGAACGCGCTGTCTTTAGCCGGTGCCAAGGAAGCACGAACGAACAGACGCGGTGCAACCGCGCTGCATCGAAGGCGGTTTCAAGTTAAGTTCGAGTTAAGGAGAGTTTCCGAATACTGGGGATGATGAGGCCGTGGCGACTTAAAAGGCTCTCGTAAGTGGGGGGGGGGGGGGGGCAGAGAAAGTGGGTAAGGGGCGGTTAGAAAAAGGGGGTAACGATTTAGAGCACAGAGTACTCTACTATGGGAGAGCTTAAAGCCGTCCCGAGGGGGGCCGAAATCACGGAAAGTGACGCATCAGACCGCGTCGGTGTCCTGAACACAACGTTGAAGATGCCCGCCGAGGTATCCTATCAAGACAACATACTACGTTCAAAGGTATTTGTTTGCTGTTGTGGGCTTCTTTTTTCTAAGTAGCCATAGGGGTGGACACATGTTTTTCTTCTCTCTTGTAAATGTTCTTCCGCTTTGTAAAATGACATATTCTTAACACATTCGTCGGTCGTAGCACCGTGGTGTTAGCGCAAAAGTCTTTATCTTACATATCCTCACCACTACACCTCGAGTGAAAGAGAAGAATAATGCAAAGACGAAAAAGAAGACAGAAGCGGCCGCGGAGTGGTATGGTTCTTGGATGAAGCCCATCCTCCGAGTGGAGGCCTCCGGCGAAAGTGAAAGCACATACGCATGCACGAATTACGCAACGCGGTTGTCGAAGGTAGTGGCAGCGGCTAGCCAGAGACCAAGAGCTCTATCTTCTCGGTCCACTCATTTAGTTTCGCCTTGATATATGCGCATGCGTGCGCCATCGTGCTTTTTAGGGGTGAAACTTCTTATAGCGGCACTTGTTCGTCCCTCGTAACCGTTGTAGTGTGTAACAAGTATAAAATTTTGACCTCCAAGGTGGTGCCGGTGAGAGATTTCTTCTGTGCGTTGTTGAACAATAAAAAATAGTGCTCAATGTAAATGACAATGGCTGCTAATGGGGAATGAGAGACAGGAGCATTGGGCTTTTAGTTAACGTGCACGCTGCGATCCCCATTAGCAGCCATCGGCATGTACATTGAGCACTATCTGACAAGAAAGGGTTGTTACGTTATACTCGCTGGGTGTAACCTCCTTAGTTTTAGAAAGGTTTAGCGAGCGTTCAGCCGCAGTGCCATGAATAAAATGAACTAGTATATACCATGAATGAGCTCGAGGTGGTTAAAGGTGGGAAGTAGATAGGAAGCACAAGACGTAAGAAAGTAAAAACCAAATTCTCCTGTCTCTCCTTTCCCATTAGCAGCCATTGGCATGTACATAAAGCACTATCTGACAGAAAAAGTTTGCTACGTTATACTCGCCGGGCGTAACCTCCTTGGATTTAGAAAGGTTTAGCGAGCGTTGGGCCGCAGTACCATGAATACAGTGAACTAGTATATACCATGAACTCGAGGTGGTTAAAAGTGGGAAATAGACACGAAGCGCAAGCCGTAAGAAAGTGTGCGTGTGCCACCTCTCGTTTAGTCCTTGGAATGTCCGCTGGATGGCGGTGCTTCTATATGCGGAATATGTGATGAAAAGATGCGAGATGGTGGTACTTTGAGTGTTGAATAGATGGATGAACGGACACACAGACAGACGCGTGGACGGATGCACGGATGGCTGCACGGACGGATGGACGCATGGACGGACGCAGGAGCGGATGAAAGGATGAACGCAGGGCGGACGCATATTTACACGAATGATAGAGCCTTCGTTAAGTGTCGTTCAACCACGTTCCCGCCATTCGCAAAACACATACATACATACACATTCGCAGTGTGTATGTATGTATGTATGTATGTATGTATGTATGTATGTATGTATGTATGTATGTATGTATGTATGTATGTATGTATGTATGTATGTATGTATGTATGTATACACTGCCTTTCACGCCTTTCACGCGCTGCCTTTCACGATGACCCCCAGTGTGGCCACGCCGGAGTATTTAAAACTTACTCTCGCCTTCGTCTAAGATACTACTGGCGCGGCATGTATCGGCACTTTCGCCAGTACGTTCGGTCATGCGCCACGTGTCAACGACGCAAGACGCCTTCTCACAGCACTGCTGGCCCTTTGCAACCCTTAACCTGCCCAGCGAGACCATTCGACCGCGTCGGAATTGATATTTATGGTCCTCTACCCAACTCTCTTCGAGGCAACCGGTGGATTATCGTCGCCGTGGATCATTCAACACGCTACGCTGAAACATCTGCGCTGCTTGCTACCACTGCGAAAGACGTTGCGTCCTTTCTTCTTCACCATCTCATTTTGCGACACGGTGCACCTCGTGAATTACTCAGTGACCGTGGACGCGTGTTTCTCTCGAACGCCGTCGTCGAGCTACTCAAGGCATGTCGCACTGTCCATAGGAAATCCTCGGCATACCATCCCCAAACCAATGGCATGACAGAACGCTTTAACCGTACCCTTGGAGATATGCTTGCCATGTACGCCTCTGACGACCACACTAATTGGGACCAAGTGCTCCCTTTTGTCACGTACGCGTACAACTCTGCGCCACAAACAACCACTGGCTTTTCTCCTTTCTTCCTTCTGTACGGACGTGAGCCATCATGCTCCATGGACACCATTCTCCCTTACAGGCCTGATGTTTCCGAAGCGACGCCTGTTTCCGAAGCAGCTGCTTACGCCGAAGAGTGCCGTCAACTCGCTCGCTCATTTACCGCACAAGACCAATGGCGCCAGAAAACTGACCACAATACATCTGCGTCTACTGTACACTATAACCCAGGAATGCTGGTTTGGTTCTGGGTCCCGTCTACCCCTCCCGGTCTTTCCTCGAAGCTTTCGTCGAAATACCATGGCCCCTACCGTGTGGTGCGGCAAACATCTCCTGTCAACTATGAAGTTGAGCCCATTGATCCACCCTCGGACCAACGCTGCCGTGGGCGTGAAACAGTACGCGTATCACGCCTCAAACCGTGCTATGACACCCTTGTCGTGTCCTTTCCCTAGGTCGCCAGGTTGGCTCCTTTCTGCGCGGGGAGTAATTGTGCCGAAGCATAGTGGCGCCAGCTCTGTGCCAGCGTGAAAGAAGACGTTGACGTCCGTGTGTGGCTCGTGCTTGCCGGGTTCCTGCTTGTACCAGCTTGTTGCGGCTAACGTTTCTGGAATAATAACCTGTGTTTTTACGCAACCTTGCTCGTTGCAATACATACATACATACATACATACATACATACAGACATACAGACAGACATACATAGACATACATACATACATACATACATACATACATACATACATACATACATACATACATACATACATACATACATACATACATACATACATACATACATACATACATACATACATACATACATACATACATACATACATACGAACGAGCGCACACACACTCCGTGCCTGTGGTGCCTTTGTGTATGTGCGTGTCTTTTTCGAGCCCCATTTATTTTACACTGGCGAAAATGACCCAACATCAATAAAACACACAATAAGCCAGGACCATGCCCGAACTGCTTACGTTGCGGTCGATACGGCACTCTGCTTGGCAATCGGCGTACCTCCAGCTGGAGACACAACTTCTCAGGCAAGTAAAAGGTCAGCGGCGTCTTCAAGGCGGGCTCCACAACCGCGCGCCCCTTTCCTTCTTTCTTCCTTTCTCGCCAATTTGCACGGTGTGCCGGTGAGTGTGTACGATGGCTCGGCGCTTGTTCTATTCGCGGACACCGCGTAATAGCGGGCGCGTGCACAACACACTTGACAGCAGAAACGCGCGTGAACTTCCTGTCCACACGGATGTTAGCGCGTGACGTCAGAGGACGTCATGTTCTCCACTTTCTTCTTCCGCGGACCTCTCAGAGATTGCGAGTGCCTTCGCTTGAGGTCACCGCCTTTTCTTGTGCCTTCTCGAGCGGCAAATTGCACCACACAGAGTACGTGGCGGTGCGTGTTAGGCGATCGAGTCGGCTGGTTTCGGTGTTGCACGACTGCATTGGGCAGGGAGGCTGAGGACGGCGCTATCGCTAAACTCACGCAACAGCTACCCTAAGTCTTGTCTGTAAAATTCAGGATTTCTTTTTTGTAATATGTGAATCTGAAAATTATCCGGTGCTTTAATTAAATAACAATCGACTACAGTCCAGTGTTAAGCCTGTTTAAATAGAACCGAAAAAAAAACATACTTCTTTGAATGTCCTGTACCAGGCTAGAGAACCCGCCTAACTGTACTGACACGTTGGAGTTGGGAGGCCAAGCCCCCTGGCCCTGTCATGGGCATACTGTACAGCTACAGACTTGCTGCTTGCGGCCTTGCGACCTGATCACGCTTGAGAACCTGTAGCGAGCAAAGCAAAAACGCAATAAATATACACGCAAGATATATATATTTCTCATCATTATTTCGCGCTTTGCAAATATGTGGATGCCCAATGACCAACTAGCCCTAGCTAATACTCTATCAAGTAATGCCAAAGTCAAGCGATGCCGACTTTCAAAAGGAATGTTCTAATCTATAGACTACTTTGCATGTTTTACGTTTAGTATTAATGTCTTGAATGTTATACCATGACTGGTATTAGAGAGAGCCTGGGAAGTAGGTTGATCAGCCAGGCGCATTGCCGGTCTGCTATCCTGCTTTGGCTAAAAATAGACGAAAAGGTGAAAAAAAAATCACAGCATATCCACGGAGTGAATGATGATGAGTGGTGCGAAGCGTCCATGCGTCCATCCGTCCATGCGTCCATCTGTCCGTTCATGCGTCCGTCGGTTCGTCTGTCTGTCTGTCTCTCTGTCTGTCCATCTGTGTGGCCGTCCGTTCGTTCACCTAGTGAACATTCCAAGTACCGACATCTCGCATCTTTTCATCATATATTCATCATATACAAGTACCGCCATCCAGCGGACATTCTAAGGACTAAACGAGAGGTGGCTACTACTACAAGTACGAGACCTACGACGCACGGCGTTAGAAGCTTCACCCCCAAAAAAGAAATGATAGATAGCGAAAGAGAGAGTGACTGTGCTCACTCTTGAAGGTCCTCACCAATTCGCTATTTATTGGTCACAGGGGCCCAAATGACTTTGAAGTACCCTAAGGCAACGCTTTTTTTATTGCTTTCTGTGCCATCAACGCATGCGACTGAAGTCGAAAAATTTAAGCTCTTCGGAACGGGGTCGAATTCATTCGGTTTATTACCACCAGGAATGGGTGGCTCTAGATGTCGTGGTCGTCGTAGTGATCATCGTCGTCATCAGCCTGACTGTGTTAATTGCAGGGCAATTGGTCTCTCCGATGTACTGCCAGTCAACCTGGTCCCATGCTTGCTGCTGTCACGTTGTAACCGCGGCGGACTTCTTAATCTTCAGGCTGACTGTCATAACGAGCACAAACGTACAGGAAATGTGCGCTGGTTTCTTCAGTCTAGCAAGAATCTCGCGCAGACGTTGATGGTAACGATATCACGTTGAGCAGTAGGCGTTCAACGTATCCGCCCATCAGTGCCGATTATGAGAAACCCGACAAAGCGGTAGTTACTGTTGAATGACAATCTGAGTTTTGATTAGGCATCTGAATACAAATACGAGTGTGTTGGCGTGGTTTTTTGATATGTGGGGTTTAACGTCCCAAAACCACCATATGATTATGAGAGACGCCGTAGTGGAGGGCTCCGGAAATTTCGACCATCTGGGGTTCTTTAACGTGCACCCAAATCTGAGTACACGGGCCTACAACATTTCCGCCTCCATCGGAAATGCAGCCGCCGCAGCCGGGATTTGAACCCGCGACCTGCGGGTCAGCAGCCGAGTACCTTAGCCACTAGACCACCGCGGCGGGGCAGTGTGTTGGCATGGTGCTTGCAGCATTAGGCATTTTCTACGTCAGTCTGTCAAACATAAATAAAGTGCGCAGAACGTTCATCACTATACCTCGAAAAGGTACTGACACACGACGCGTACCCATATTGAACTGAAACTCAAGAAGGAAGAAACATATGTGAACACCTCGTGTAATACCTACTGTAGATCGGGCCATACACATGCAGTTCAGAATATGGAATGATACTAAGTGTTCATTTTGGCGACTGAATTAACCGAACACTTAAAATGGCGCAGAGCGTGGAAACTGAACAACTCAATAACGCAGCTACGCATTTGCTTAGTGTTTACTTTTTTTTCTAATCGATTAACAGTAAACATCCCTATGACGGTTGCTGGCAGCCCTCCTAAAAGTGTGAATTGTTCAGGGGTTACTAAGATTTTCGATGGACGTTTAGCTATCAGCTGCCTTTTTACTTGCGCAAGACGATTCAGGAGCATGCATTACTTACAAGAAACTCTAACGACGTGATTTGCTAAAAATTATTTCTGTCAAGGATGAGGCACCACCATCATAATTGACGGAGGCTGGGAAGGGACAGGGGTCGATTCCCTCTTCTCCCCGCCTCGCACGAAGCAAACTGCCTGAATTTGAATAGCTTCTTCCTTCTTTCATTCAAGTATGCACGCGTTTTTAAAGTTACTGGACATGCCAACAAGGGAAGTTATTTTTAGAAACTTAAAGTAGATTCCATTAATGGTTGTATGAAACTCGCCGTTGAAGCCGGTTCTCCATCTCGCCTGGGAAGTCAAGTTAAATTGGTTCCAACTTATGATACGTTCGACTGGACGTTTTCGAGCGCTCCGTAGGCTCTGAAATATGTACGTAAAATTGCGACTAAGCACTCCCACTAAATTAGTTGGGCAAATATAAGATAAGAAAGGACGCTCACGGCCTGCATATCTTCTTGCTCTTGTGGTACAGATCCTCAAAGCTGCTGAATTTGCCACTTTATAACATGGTCGGAACATGGGCGGAGAGCTTGCAAACGACCACCCGAATTTGCCGTTAGTTTGCAATGTCTACCTCTAGGGCTCTCATGAATTTCAATTTGCGCTTGCTAATGACATACATACATACATACATACATACATACATACATACATACATACATACATACATACATACATACATACATACATACATACATACATACATACATACATACATACATACATACATACATACATACATACATACATATATACGCGCGTGTGTGTGGGTGCGTGTGTGTGTGTTGAGAGCGATAGGGTAAAGTGACGAGTTTGTTCAGCTTTTTTATACTTCTCAGTTTGGTCATTCGTTTCGGCCACAGCAAAAATCTAAAATGAAGATAGTCGCGCTTGCCACCACAACACCCTGTCATTCAATCTGCCCAGCTTTCGCTGCAGGCGCGCGAACGAGCGTTCTCCATTACAGTTTTATTTACTCTTTTTTTTTTCGTCATGCCGGTCGGAGCTGAGAGCTTCGTTCGGCGTGACGTGCCACCAGTCTGTCAGCACGGCTTGCGCGTAAAGCTCATGCATGCATCGTATTTCCAGCCGGACACAGGGTATACAGGTACACCGAGGCACGCCGCTCGCTATACTGCATAAACAACGTCGCCGCATCGTGGCGGCCGCTATGGCGGGCCGGCACGCAAGCGACCCTTTTTTTCGTTGCGGCGATGCGAGAAGTGTTCTGACCCTTTGCTGCTGTACGCGCTCGTGCTGCGTTCATCGCGGCACCTTCCGTCTCCCGAGAATCAATCACGTGGCAGTGAGTGCAGTGATAAACGTGAGAAAACTCGAGGTTGTATACTGCCATAGGGTTGACGACAGTATACACGGTCGGTTACAGGTAGATGGCCACTATCCCTCAAGAGGAAGGTATATGACAGCTGTATCTTGCCGGTACTTAGCTACGGAGCAGAAACCTGGAGACTTACAAAGAGGGTTCAGCTTAAATTGAGGACGACGCAGCGAGTAATGGAAAGGAAAATGGTAGGTGGTCGCAAGCAGATGACCGAGTTGACTGGCGGAACATGGGAGAGGCCTAATGCCTAGTTCACACTGAAACATCCGCTTTCCACAGCGACCGAAATTCCCCTGCCGCCGAAACACAGCGCCGTTCGCACTGGACGCGCCCCGCGCCGCCGAATATGCCATCTACTACGGGGCGAACGCGGGATGGATGCGCTGTCACCCGGTTGTTGTCGCGGATCGCAAACGCTACTATATACGCTATCCGGTGGTGTATACTTCGACGATTCTCGTACGCAAGAAGCAAGAAAAGACAGTGCTGCTTACTTTGCTGGCAAGTGGCTGCCTTGTAATGCACGAAAAGCAGAAAAACCACCGACGCCAGTGGCGTTGGTGGGTTGGTTTTGCTTTGCAAGACCGCAACAAGCTCGGTCACGCCAACAGCAAGCTCGGTCACACGGAGGCGAAGTAGGCACAGAGTAGGTTGAACTCCAGTTGGTTTCAACATTAAGTCACGTGCACTGCAGCATAACAAGTGAGTAGGGCTTGGCCACCATTTTTTAAAATTCCTTGACTAGCGCTCCTATTGGTCCGCGGTGACCGATTCGGCGGCGGACGCCGCAAAAATCGGTCCGAGATCGATCGGCGCGGAGAGGGCCCTTTCGGCGGATCTCGCCGCCGCCGAACCGGATTCGGAGCACTTTCGGCGGGCGGAATGTTCAGTGTGAACGCAGCCTTAGTCCTGCAGTGGACGTAGTCAAGCTGATGATGATGATGATGATTATTACACGGTCACAAGTTATGATTAAGTAGCGTTAAGGCCTACTAAGCATTCATATGCTGAGGAACTTAGACAAAACAAACAAACAAACAAATAGGGGACCCTTAAGCTTCGTCTGTAGGAGTGGAACGCCATAGCGATATTTAGTTCTTAGTGCGTACTTCAAATACTTGAAGTATGAATCCTTTTAAATGCGAAGCATTTCTTAGCGAACTTCGGCGACTTTGAGCGTATCTATCTATCTATCTATCTATCTATCTATCTATCTATCTATCTATCTATCTATCTATCCGCCTACGACTTTTAGCTCTCCTGGTCGTTTCGATGATGGTAACGACACCAAACTTGGTATGGCATAACGTGACTGTATGAAGAACATATCTGACTAGTCACTTTAGGAAAATCATGACATGTATGTCATAAATGTCATGATTTATATTTCATGGTCCTGAAACTCTTGCGTTGGTTTCGCTCACATGACATGTTGCAAAACTGGTATGGTATGACATGACTGCATGGCGAACACAAGCGACAGACCCTAACATGAAAGTCATGACATGCGGGTCTTGTAACAACATGACTACATGCCACGCTCATGATGCGCTCGCGGCTGTTTCACTAGCGTCACATGTATGAAATTTGCTATTACAGTACGTGAATGGATGGCGAAGGTATGTGACTGGTGCAAACATGATAATCATGAGATGCGTGTCATGTAACAACATGACTTCATGCCACCCTCATGGTGCGCTGGCGGCCATTTCGCTATATAGCTTCACTTATACCAAATTTGGTATAACGTGATGCCATTGGAGGACAAAGGACAATGGAGAACAATGGAGGACAAGGATTGGCGCAAACATGATAACCATGAGATGCGTCTCATGTGAGAACATGACTACATGCCACAATCAAGGCGCGAATACATTTCGACGTGACGCGGTGCGCGTGCTTGCCGGCGCTCATTTTGTCGCGTCACGTCGGCGGTGACACGCCAGGCGCCGGTCCTGCCATATAGACGCAGGCGCGCGCCGCGCTGCGTTGCTTTGACGCGTGCGCGTTTCAGCGCGTCCGGTGCCCTCCGTCACGAAAAAAGGGAGACGCAGTGTTGGCTGGGTGACGCATCGGCGCGAAATGCAGCATGTCGCATTTCACGCCGGTTGCCGTCGGGCCGCGCCGACGGACGCTAGTCGCGCCTGGTGTCAGACTACAGAGTGCTTGCGTTTTGCTAACGTATAGCGTCGATCTACCCAGCGTGCGCGCGTCAACGCTCTACTGGAGTATATTGGGCCCTTCATGATGCGCTCGCGGCCGTTTTGCTAGCTCCACACATACCAAATTTGGTTTTACATGACGCCAAGCGATGATGTAATGTATGACTGGTGCAAACATGATAATCCTGACACGCGTGTCGTGTAAGAACATGACCACATACCACGCTGATAGCGTGCTCGCGGCCGTTTCGCTAGCCCCACACATACCAAATTTGGTATCACGTGACGTGAGTAGATGACGGAGGTAAACGACACATCCAAACATGATAATCGTGACATGGAAGCCATGTACGGCATCGTTTACCTCCACTTCGTAACGTTGTGCCGATTTTAAATGCGAAATACCCATCCACTTTTTCTGAATGAACATCCGTAAGTTCTAAATAATGTAAAAAAACGCATATCGGGATCATGTTTTGAAATCGTTGTTTAAGCTTAGTTCCTGTCCGGTATAACTGTATAACATAAAGTAACATAAGGCCACAAACACCGTGTGGCTTACGACTTTCAAAAAAAAAATTGGATTTGTTCTTGTGTGTTACAAAGTGTAGCAAGTTTTTTTTTTGCGCAAGTACCACGCCTTTAATTACTGTCTGTGTAATTTTTATTGAATGTTCGCGCCGATGCCTAAAAGCGCATTGTTCGCAAGGCATTTGTCAGGTATACTATAGGCTTTGCTGACTTAAGCCGTGAAATAAAATGGGCCAGAGTTCCTAGCGTACTGACCCTCTTTGGTTTTACTCTTCTTGCGATATCTTTGCGCGTACACATATATCAGTTGGAGTTCATATAACAAGTGCTATTCTGAAGAGACAAAAAACAAAAAAAAAAACAGGGGGTGGCTACGCACTAGTTATGCTACAACAGCGGAAACAGTGAAGCTGGCGGCCTTCCCTTCCTCGCCACTTTTACATTACTTATCATCACCTTGACTTCCCTTTCCCACCCACCTGCTAAATAGTATTGTAGGAGGCTAGCTTATGCTTTACCTTCTCGTACCCCTCTTTTTATCATCCTCACCCTCACTTACTTTTCCCATCAGATTGCTAAACTATAATGAGAAAGCTATGTTATGCTTTACCCTAGCCCTCACCCTCCATTCCTTTCCCCAACCATCACTACTCTATACTACACATATCTATGCTAAGCCCCACTCTCTTCCCTCCTCCTCTCTATCCTTTATCACCCTCGCATTACACCTCCCGACTCTCCCCTTTTCTTGCCCTCACGAAGCTATGCTATGCATAGCTGTGTTATGCTCCAACTTTGCTTTGCATAGTAGCGCAGGTGTTCAAGCGGCCGCGAAACTCGACCTGAAACATCTCCGGGGTTAGAAACAAAACGGCGACACGAAGAAGTCCGCTACGCGAAACACCAGGGAGACCACTTTCGGCATTTCGCCTTCGTGACGTGTGGCCCGCAAGACGCGACCCGAGCCAGAGAGGTTTCCGGAGAAGGCCGTGCGCACTGATATTTTCGTTACATGCTTCTAGAAGCTTCGACGCTCTCCACGCAGCCTCGAGTGATGTCTTGCTCTTTTCTGACTAGCCAATGAGCGCGCCACATATGCGGTGCGCTGATTCCGACGAAATCCGCGCAGTCGTGGATTTCGTCGGAAAGGAAGGAAGAAGAAAGAAAGAAAGAAAGAAAGAAAGAAAGAAGAAGGAAGGAAGGAAGGAAGGAAGGAAGGAAGGAAGGAAGGAAGGAAGGAAGGAAGGAAGGAAGGAAGGAAGGAAGGAAGGAAGGAAGGAAGGAAGGAAGGAAGAGGAAGGAAGGTTACTTCTCTTCTAAGCTCTCTTGAACGTGTTGCGCTATCGACCTAAAGTACGTATCGCAGATATATCCTAACAAAAAAAAAAGCATGTCATATTTCACGAGCTGAATGTAATACCTTAAAATGCAGCGTGTTTGCGGTATTTTTTAAGGCTAAAAGAACAAAAACTTCAGGCGACGAGGCTCGTTGACATGCTTTTTTTTATTCTTGTCTGATCTTCAAGCTTGATGAAAGATATTGATTGATTGATTGATATGTGGGGTTTAACGTCCCAAAACCACCTTATGATTATGAGAGACGCCGTAGTGTAGGGCTCCGGAAATTTCGACCACCTGGGGTTTCTTTAACGTGCACCCAAATATGAGTACACGGGCCTACAACATTTCCACCTCCATTGGAATCGCAGCCGCCGCAGCCGGGATTCGATCATGCGACCTGCGGGTCAGATGCCCAATACCTTAGCCACTAGACCACCACGGCGGGGCAGCTTGATGAAAGTGGAATCATGTCTATGTTTTTCGAAGACTTGTAGCTTCTTCTACCATGCTGGGAATGCAAAAATTTCATTATACGCGTATTGTAGTAATAGTTACTGCCCCGTCACGGTTGTCTTGTGGCTAAGGTACTCGGCTGCTGACCCGTAGGTCGCGGGATCAAATCCCGGCTGCGGCGGCTGCATTTTCGATGGGTGCGAAAATGCTGTAGGTTCGTGTGCTCAGAGATTTGGGAGCACGTTAAAGAACCCCAGGTATAGTCGAAATTACTGTAGCCCTCCACTACGGGGTCCCTGATAATCATATGGTGGTTTTGGGACGTTAAATCTCACATATAAATCAATCATAGTAATAACTACTCAGACAGTGCGTTTCCACTTCAACGAACAACTAAGCAGTGCTTTCTGGGCGTCGTCCTTGGTGACGCTTTTCCGAGACGTTATGCCGACCGAAGCGAGAAAAACGAGACGCCGTACATAACGCACAGACGGCGAAAGTGTGACTGTGCGGCTGGCAAGGTGTTTGTGTTATCCGGAACCTACTTTACTCGCAAATGCCGGGGACGCGGGCTGGGAGCGAAGCTGCAGTGCTTATGAGCCCGCATGTATGCGTGCATGCGTGCTAGTTCACGCGTGACCCCGTCGTTAGGGTCGGCGCGTGCGAACGAGTCGACGGTGACGGCTTCCCGGAGCTATGGCGATTTCGGAAACGCCGTATAGCGAAGGTATACGCTGTCGGGGGAATTCGCGGTGTGCCGTTACGACTTTAACGCGCACGCATAACAATAATTGCGAACGCATGTACAGTAAAGTGAATTCCGAACCGCTATATGCATGTGAAGATTTGCCCCCTTTCTTGTGGTGCAAAGGCCACATGACGGCCATAGTGTGAGTGGACTGCAGTCGTCCTATATCTACCTGAACCGTGGTGTGTCATCCCAGGGCAGTTAACATCAGTGCGACAAATGAAGGACTTAATAATAATAATAATAATAATAATAATAATAATAATAATAATAATATAATGAATATTAGGCTTATTATTATTAGGTATTTTCAAGGGCCTGTGTTAGTACACCGTGAAAGGGTCTCGTCCCGTGGGCCTCACACGTGAGGCCGCATCACCAAAAAGTGCCTCATGTGTGTTTAAAAAACGAGGGTAACTATTTAGGGTACTAGATACTCTACTATGGGAGAGCTTAAAGCCGTCCCGTGGGCCTCATATTTCGACGAGGCCTGGTGGTAATGATAGCATGTAAGCGATTAAACGGAGTACGGTGTGTAGGACACTCCAGCCTGAGGTATTGTAATCTGACCTCAATGTTTGCACTGGTAGTTATTGAAAACGATAACAAAAATAGGTGATAAATAACATAGATGAAGGTTTTCAGAATGGTGAATTTTGTATAGCGAAAAAGCAAAATAGAAGCTTTATACGACCTTTTGCTCTAGTAATCTCGAACTCACATTAACTAGCGAAAACAAGTCACGAAACCAAGTCTCACAAGGACCAGAACAGCGCACAATGTCGGAGCCATGGTACTCGAAGTGGTGGTGGTCAGGTGATGGACAAAAAAATGACAGCATATCCACGGAGTGAATGATGCAGAGTGGGGCGAAGCATTCGTCCGTCCATGCGTCCGTCTGTGTGACCGTCCATGCGTCTGTTCGTGCGCCCGTCCCTGCGTTCGTTCATGCATCCGCCCCTGCGTCCGTTCATGCGTCCATTCATGCATCTACCTGTGTGTCCGTTCGTCCATCTATTCAACACTCAAAGTACCACCATCTCGCATCTTTTCATCATATATTCTCTATATAGAAGCACCGCCATCCAGCGGACATTTCAAGGACTAAGCGGAAGGTGGCACATGCACACTTTCTTACGGTTGCGCTTCGGGTTTACTTCCCACCTTTAACCACCTCGAGTTCATGGTATATACTAGTTCACTGTATTCATGGCACTGCGGCCCAATGCTCGCTAAACCTTTCTAAAACCAAGGAGGTTACGCCCAGCGAGTATAACGTAGCAACCTTTTTCTGTCAGATAGTGCTCAATGTACATTCCAGTGGCTGCTAATGTGAAATGAGAGACAGGAGGATTCAGCTTTTAATTTTTTACGGCTTGCGCTTCGTATCTGCTTCCCCCTTTAACCACCTCGAATTCATTCATGGTATATACTAGTTCATTGTATTCATGGCCCTGCGGCTCAACGCTGTCAATGGCTGCTAATGGGGATCGCAGCGTGCGCTTTGACTAAAGCCGAATGCTCCTGTCTCTCATTTCCCATTAGCAGCCATTGGCATGTACATTGAGTACTATTTTTATTGTTAAACAACGCACAGAAGAAATCTCTCACCGGCACCACCTTGGAGGTCAAATGTTATACCTATTTCGGGTATATGCCACTGGTGGTTACGTACTACGAGGGACGCACAAGCCCCGCCATAAGGAGCTTCGCCCCTAAAACCACAGGCGACAAAGCGAGCGAGTTGTCTTTCGTGCAATTCGCAATGTCCGTGCACTATATACGCGACGTCGGTGCACGTTAATGTAATACCTGACGGTCGACATTCTTCGGAGCCCTCTACTATACGGCGTGCCTCATAGTCATATTGGGGTAATGCACGGAAACATTATTTATTGTCAAGCAGATATCGTGGTCAAACCGCAGATGTTATTAAGGGTGAAGCCCCTTAGGGCGCGGGTCATGAGTCTCCTGTTTGTCATTGATTGAGTGAAAACTTTATTGGACTATTTATAATGTGTTCTCGCTTGTCTGCTTCAGCACCATGGTAAAAAAAAAAAGAAATGTAGTAACCACCTTGCATTTTTCTCGTAGGAATGTCCGCTGGATGGCGGTACCTGTGATGATGAATATATGATGAAAAGATGCGGGATGGTGGTACTTGTATTGTTGACTAGATGGACGGATGGACAGACGGATGGACGTACAGATGTACATACATACATACATACATACATACATACATACATACATACATACATACATACATACATACATACATACATACATACATACATACATACATACATACAGAGGCAGCCAGTGAATGATTCATGGTTTGCCGATAAAAACCTTCGAAGCTTCGCCCCACTCATCATCATTCACTCCGCGAATATACTGTTATTTTATTATTTTTATTATTACAGTTCATCGACCACCTCACATCACGCTTCACACGCTATTACAGTCGTTTTTCTCTCTCTCTCTCTATCTTTATTTGCCATGAATTGCGATCAAACCAGCCGATATCTGCAATACAATTCTGCTCGATTGCCTCGACTCCCTACATAGGCCATACAACGCAGCTACGGATCAGCGCTGCCGCCAAGCAGCAACCACGGCCGACTGATTGTGGTTTTCGTGCCGACCCAAGCCAGTGTCAGCGTGCCCTGCGCATATCAATAGGGGCGGCGACGAGTGAGGCGCACTATTCGACAGCCATGACCCGCGACCTTCGATAACCTGCCTATGCATGTGCAGAGTGCTGTTAATAAGAACACGTTGCTGGTTGCACGATGCAATGTTGGTTCAGTAATAATGACAGGGACGGCGCAATCACTCATTCACTCACTCTCTCACTCACTAATTCACTTTGCAAAATGATCTCGTGGAACATACGAATGGTGCCAGACGACCTTTATATGTACCTGACTAGCGTTGACAGCTGTTCTTGATGGTTTGTCTGTTCTTCTTGATCGTATTTTCATCGCTAACGTTATAGACTGGCGTCACACTAACTCCTCCCCCAACGTTTTTCATTGGTCGGTCCGACAGCCAGCCCCGTAAGTCTTTCCCCTCAGCATCACTTTTGTAGCGTTAGCTACGCTGGCCGACGTTTAGCATTTCGCGAGGCTTATCGAGAGCTGTGCTGCGCATGCTCGAGGAGCACTGACGTCACACGGCGCACAGCCGGCATGCTGAAGAAGACATGGAAGCTTCTCGAATGACGTGTCACCGGTTGACTGGCGCTTCGCTCGCACGAACTCGCTTTCTAGTCAATACGTCTATCCTTAGCTTACGGGACGTACATCCTGGCATAGCCGAGCTAAGCCACTGCCAAGTTTTTTTCAAGCCAATTCGTGCCCACATCACCACACATCTGCTCCCCGCTGTCCAATGGGTTCAGTCGGCCTCACCTGCATTATTATTTTCTTTTCATTTCCTTAACACTCCTGTGCTTGCCCCGATCAGAGCCTTCCGCTCGCTGTCACCGGGCCCTAAAGCGCCACTTTCTGCACTCCGTCGAGCGCGAAACTCCACTCCCGTAGTAATTGCGGCTTCCGTTTCCCGTTTCAGAAGCGCGCGCGCGCACACACGCACAAAGTCGCACACCAGGCGAGAATCGCACAACGTACCGCATTCATTCGAATCTAGGCCGATACCCTTTTGCCTTCGTTGAATGGTATAGTTACGGACTGCCATGAGTAGGCTTACCGCCGTATTCTAGAACGTCCCTTCACTCAACGCTCCACCTTCACTTGAGAAAGCCGATGGGAGCGCCGTCTCTAATCATGACAAGTCACTGCATATCAGCGATAATCTGCTGCGATTCTTGCGTCGCGCAGCACCATTTACAGCCGTGTGGCGGCGCAGTGCTCAACTCTGTCATCTGAAGGGTGAAAGTCGAGCCAAGGAGCGTTTGTGAGTACGGGGGTTAGACTTGTATGTATGTATGTATGTATGTATGTATGTATGTATGTATGTATGTATGTATGTATGTATGTATGTATGTATGTATGTATGTATGTATGTATGTATGTATGTATGTATGTATGTACATGTGTGTGTGTATGTACGTACATGTGTGTGTGTGTGTGTGTGTGTGTGTGTGTGTGTGTGTGTGTGTGTGTGTGTGTGTGCGAGTGAGTGAGTGAGGTAAAAAAAATCATCATTACTAGGTGGCATGTTCGGACACCCCAGCTGACACGCCCTGGCTACAGTTGTCGAGTTTCTCTTCAAACTTAGTCAACAATGCTGGACCTATGCTGTTCTGACTGGTTTAAATCATGAGCTGTCTAGATTCGAATGAATGTGGTAGGAACACACACGCACCTATGAATGATGCCGAGCCAAAGCATAATAAAGGCGGGGCACAGGCGTTTCGATTGCTTTCTTCACTCTTTTTATTTTTCTCAGAGCCCCGTGGCACCCCAGCTTGTGGTGGACTGCGGCCGTCTTGTTTTGCCTGCTCGAGCACAAGTGGGCGCTGTGTAGCTACCGCTTCCTTCCTCCTCCTCCCCCGACCCCACCCTCACCTCCCCTTTTACTCTCTATTTCCTAATGAGCGTCACGGTGTCCCGGCTCGTCATGCCCGACGTGGCTTCCATCCACGCTAATTAAGAGACGGCCGTCGCCAGACACCTTTTAAAATTTGCATGCGCAATTTACAGCCGAGTCCGGGCTTTCTTGAACGAGGCCCTGCCGTGCAAAAGCGCGTTATACTGACGCGTTAAGGTGGCTTGCGGGCATGATTATGTGATCGGAGGAGAGTATAGTGTGTCGAGCCGTGCCATGGTCGGTACGAAACATGAAGTTTGCTGGGTAGTACAGAATGCCCATGCAGCAGCCGTATAAAAGCTATAATCACGTACATCTCGTGGGTCAACGAGCTTTGGGAGATGCGGCGAGACTTGACAATACTTTGCCATACCTTGTTGGTTGTCGGTGTAATTGCAAATGGAGCACAAAAAAAAAGCTAGCTAAAATGGGATACGCGAAATATATGAGGCTAAAGAAACGGCTAGACTGGGCGATGTATGTGTCGGCCGACCTTCGATTGCTCTATCACAGGGAGGAATATATTATCTCCAGAACGCTGGCACAGGTAAAGCTCATGGCGTGCTATAACGATGATTACGTGGTCTTAGGTGAAATCTGCTGTCTTTGTTTTGTCGTTATTTATATATTTGTCAGATACTGCTGAAGTGTATATTGCGCAGTTCCATCAAATAAATCCTGCTGTAAGTCAGTGCCGCTGTCTATCTGCTTCTTTTTTTTGTCCTTCATTTTTGGTACTGTGTTTATGTGAACGAAAAAAAAAGGTGGTCAGAAGTCACGTGATGCCTAAGCGAATGAAAGTGCGCCCATCAGAGTGCCGAAACTCGTGTGACCTCTATGCCACGTAACTTCATCAATGACGTAACCTGGTGACGCCATACGGAGGTCACAAATCTCCAAAATTTGTGACGACAACGAAAGCGTGACGCCATCGTCAAAGTTGGCCCGATTCCGGGGGCAGCGCTTTACTAGTACGGGGAGCTTCTGAATTCATGTAATAAACTGAAGCAGAAGAAGAACTGATGAGCTCTGTCCCAATTGACCACAATGTCAGCGTTTACATTTATGCAGATGATATTGCTTTTTTCGCTGCAGACAGCAACATTTACTCGTTACATCGAAAATTGCAGAGATATATAGTATACGCTAGAACTTTTGTTGCAGTCGATTTAATTGTTATTAAACATCAGTAAAAGTGTGCGCTTGGTGTTTCCCTTGCAGATTCAATTTCGGTTTTCATATTATATAAGCAGGACTCTATACAACAAGTGGATTCAATCAAATACTTAGGTATAATTTACAATGAAAAACTCAACTGGAGTCAAAACAGAATATATAGCAACAAAGTCACAATGTTCGTCGGGCTTCTTGCGCAGACTGAGCAATCGAAAACACACGTTACGCAGAGACACAATGTTAATGTTTTATAATGTGTACATGTGCCCAAAATTGGATGTTTGGTGCGTATTATTTTCGGGCGACGCTGGTTATCAAAGCAGACCTCTAGTTATGTTGGAGTGAAAAGCACTGCGAGTATGCCTGGGACTCTGCAAGTGCGTGGCTATAATGTGATGTATCACGGCCCGTCACGGAGGTCTGGTGGCTAAAGTACTCGGCTGCTGATTCGCAGGTCGCGGGATCAAATCGCGGCTGTGGCGGCTGCATTTTTGATGCAGGCGAAAATGTTGTAGGCCCGTGGGCTCAGATTTGGGTGTACGTTAAAAAACCCCAGGTGGTTGAAATTTCCGGAGTCCTTCACTATGGCGTCTCTCATAATCATATGTTAGTTTCTGGATGTTAAACGACACACATGAACCAATATCAATCAATGTGATGTATCAGGAAGCGCACCTGCCAACACGTCGTTGTCGATTCCGCATATTGACGGTTCAAACTTTTTTTTTTAATTTTATCGTTTACTGGCTAGAAGATCTGAGTTCACATTTATTAATGACCCAGACTCCCCCCCCCCCATTTTTTTTAAATCAGTGGCCATGATTTCATGCACCTTAGGTAATTTTTAAAGTAGGACACTGGGCAGCATAAATGTGGCCATTAAAACGGTAATTAGTATGATGAGATTTTTTCCCAAAAATCTAGGTTTTAATCTGTCATGTCGCCGCGGCCAGTAGGCCAAGGCACTAAAAAAAAAGTTCAAACGCTTCGAGAACAGGCAAAGGAATGGCGTTTATTATGTGCAGTAGTGTGTTAATAAAAGATCGTGGTGAGGAGAAAAAAGAGGAAGGGAACAGAGCACAGAACTTCACGCATGTGCAGTGGGCAGCCAGTCTGTGGCACATATACCGACACAACACAACCTCTCAGATTTTTCAACGATAGATTAAAAGATTACCTGGTACACGCAGAAACAAATGTTGTAATAGCCACAGATGCTTCTGTGAGCAACGAAAAGGCAGGTGTAGGAATTGCCTCTGGTTAACCTATAGGCTGGCCTTTCTCAGTGAGGCTACCAAATCTAACTCCTGTTTTTTGAAGCAGAGCTCATAGCTATTATTTTGGCGCTTCGAAAACTTCCTTCAAGCAAAATCAGTGCAATCATCTTAACAGACTCACTTTTGGTGTGTGCAGCTCTTACTGCCTCACAACAATCACGAGCCCTAGCAGCGTTCTGCCCATTATCGCCGCCACAGTTGAAACTCCTAAAGTTAGTGTTGGTCCCTGGTCTCTGCGAGTTACAATTGAATAAATTCGCCAATTGTTTAGCGCGAGCATCAATTCATGGACCAATAGTTTAGATATTCTCAGAGTTAGAATACTTTGAAGGGATTAGATATAAAAAATTAGCTATTTGTACAGATTGTCAGAACCTTCAATTTATAAGAAACCCTCAGTAGAGTTAGTCAAAAAAAAATTGAAACTGTTATCTCCAGGTCTCGGTGCCACGTCCCTCCATTAAACTTGTATTTTCACAGAGCTGTTCTGACGATATTTACTCTTTGTCCATTCTGCGAAAAATCGGAAACTATTAAAGATTATTTTGTATCATGCCGTGATTATTCAGTAAATAGGAAAAAGACTCCAAGCTATATATTCCGTTTGACACTAGGTTCAAGTTTAACCACAGTAGCTGTTCTAAATTTCGGTGCCTCCGTTTTAGGACATTGCCACAGAGATGTATTTGACACCGTTTTTAGTTTCATTCAAGCCACTAAACGTTTTCCAACATAATGTCCGCTTTATTAAATACTCGGTAAGTAACTTCAAAATGTGATGAAAGATAAGACACATACCAAATTAGTCGTGTTAGGTAAAGTCCGCTGTCTATTTGGCTCTAAAAATCAGATTATCGTTAATGTAATAGCGCTTATTTTTTTATTCTCACTTTCTTGTTCTTTATTTTTGTAATGTTTTCTTCTTTTTACGTTGTTTTCGTTGCTAAGCGACAGTGCAGTTACCACCCACAGGATACTATATGTTTACTTGGTCAGTCACCTAGAGTGGATATGTGCCATGATATCCGGGCTAGAAACAAACAAGCAAACAAACGAAAACAATAACGAAGGGGACGAAGCAGAAAGACAGCCTTCGAGTCCTATTAGGCGAATTCATAAGGAATCATGGGCATTTTTAGAACGTATATATACAACTTTCGTTCACACGGCTGTGTGATGGGTACTGCATTGAACGCCGAGTACGGAAACGAATGAGACCATCGAAATGGAATGACAAGATATTACCCTAACGTGACAAGTAGAACATGTTTTCTTTTTAAGGCAATAAAATCGAAAGCGAAAAAAAATTATTAACTGCGTTGTGACTCTCACGACGAGGAAGAAACGTTTGGGGCCGTAGCGGGGAAAAAAGACCAGGAAAGTCCGAATTGACCAGCGCCGCTATGCAAACGTAGCTGACAGTACAATAATAATATGAAGAAAATGAAAGAAGAAACAAAATATACGAGGTAGAGTAATGGTGGTTTTACGCTGCAAAAGCCGTAATGAAAAGTTAGTAGGTCATGCGGGCTATCTGACTATTTTTCACAGTCTCGTTTCAAAATCCGCGAGCAATAAAAGTGACCGTCATCATAGTATACGCCGCCGAAGGGGGGGGTTGTCAATGCGTGAAATTTCTGATATGAGTTTAAAAAAGGCTTACGCCTCATTCCCCTCTCCCCCGTGTAGGGTAGCAAACTGGACTTAGTCTAGTTAACCTCCCTACCTTTCTTATATTTTTTTCTTCTCTCTTCGACCATCTGATACTTCTCTTTTTGCTTCATTGTTTTTTTATTGTATTGTCTAATTTGAACCCTTGATGAACCCGAAGAAAGTCATGAAGGAACAGGAGGGAAAGGAAAGGCCGGGATGTTAACAAGTCTATTAGGACTGGTATGCTGCCCTATACACAGGGGAAGCGGGAGGAAATAGAGAGGGGAGATCACGCAGATACAATGTCACCCTTCACAGTCATCACAGCACCATATGTCTACGATTGCGTACTAATGATACCAACAGCACGCTACATATAAATTCATTTCGAAGCACAATTTCTATGCTTTCGCGCCTTCAGTTAGCGTGAACTTTGACGGGAGCCGCCAGTGAAGCATCCAACCGCAAACGCTATATATGTTCTCTGGACGTATTTATTTTCGCTGTCTGACCTCAAAGACCCGGCGATGTCTTTTTTCGTACAATAGAAAACTTATCGATTGCACTTTTGTTCGTCGCACTTATGCTGACTCCGCAAGTATAGAGGATGAGGAGGGCCTTTTTTGCAAAACATGAGTGCTTCCTCGTGGCGGTATTTTCCTTTCTTTCTTTCTTTCTTTCTTTCTTTCTTGCCCTGGCAAGAGTGACGTCGTCTATCATGGCGAACTTTCGACAGTGTCAGTTTCCCCGAGTCTATTCTGTGAGTCGGGATGCTTTCCAAGAAACACGCGCAAACGTTGCGAAGTCCTGACGCACACCAATCTATGCTTGTATAGAGAGAGAGAGAGAGTGAGTGAGAAAGGAAAGGCCGGGAGGTTAACCAGATATTGGCATCTGGTTTGCTACCCAGCGCTGGGGGTCGGGAAGTAGGGGCAAGAAAGAGGGGTTAGAGAGAGGGAAAAAAAACGCACGCGCACTCATAAAAAAAACGAAAACACACACTGGAAGGGCGTCCCAGCTACAACCGTTCAGCAAGGCCGGTCAATCGCAAAAAGTTCAGCAGCGCTTTCAGGGCCCTCTTCTGTGAAGTCGCATCCTGACGATACTGCAGAATTTCCTGCTCCGACAGAGGCTGATCATCTAATTTGTTGAGTTCCCTGCGAAGGCATAGTCGCCACCTACTATACGCTAGGCACTCACAAAGAACATGTTGAATGGTTTCCTCCTTGCCACAGTGGCCACAGGCTGCGGTGTCGGCCATCCCAATGCGGAAAGCGTAGGCGTTGGTAAATGCAACGCCCAACCACAGCCTACATAACAGGGTCTGGTCTGCTCGGCGAAGCCTCGACGGGACATGAAGACTTAGCGTAGGGTCAAGCGAGTACAGTCGGGCATGCTTGAAGTGCGGCTGATGCCATTGCGATGTGGTTTGCCGGCGAGCAAGTCTGCGGAGCTCTCGTGCAGCATCCGTCCTAGAAAGTGGTAGACGCAGTTTATGATTTTCTGTGTGGGCTGAGCGGGCAGCTTGATCGGCCCGTTCATTGCCGATGATTCCGCAGTGACTGGGCAACCACTGAAATGTAATTTGGTGCCCTTTCTCAGTCAGGTGGTGTATAATCTCTGCTATCTCTAGTACCAGCTGCTCGTGTGGTCCACGGCGTAAGGCTGATAGTAGAGAATGCAGTGCCGCCTTCGAGTCGCAGAAAATAGTCCACTTGCGCGTAGGCTGATCAACTACAAATTGCAACGCGGCACGAAGTGCTGCCAATTCTGCTGCCGTTGATGTTGTTGCGTGAGATGTCTTGAATTTAATTGTTGTGGCCAACCTTGGTATCACTACTGCTCCTGTAGAGCTGTCCGGCTGAACCGATCCGTCAGTGTAGATATGTGTGAAGTCTTGATATTTCTCATACAAGAGAAGTAGTGTGAGCTGTTTAAGAGCCGGTGACGACAAATTGGCCTTTTTCTCGACGCCAGGTATGTTAATATTAATTATTGGTTGAGCGAGGCACCATGGCGGAGTCACAGGTCTAGCGGCAGGAGAGAACGAAGTTGGGATCGACTCACCATGTGCGGTCACTGTTTTGCAGTAAGATGTGCATGGTCGGACCACTGGTAGAGAGGCTAGGTGATGTCGAGGGGTTCGAGCAAGGTGTCGTATATGTGTCCTCAGCACTTCCACATTAATGTGGGTCTTGATGAGGTTGTCCCTTGTGATGGCGATAGTCGCCGCTGTTGATGCACTTTGGGGCAAGCCTAAACATATCCGGAGTGCTTGAGCCTGGACACTTTGAAGCATTCGTATGCTTGTTTTACTTGCGTTGGTTAACACAGGTAGGCTGTACCGAAGGAATCCAAGGAAAAGAAACCTGTATAGTCGCAACATAGCAGTTGTGGACATTCCCCAGTTCTTTCCAGCGAAGAACTTGAACAAATGACAGATGCCTGTCAATCGCCTTTTCATGTATGATACATGTGAGGTCCGTGAGAGGTCTCTGTCAATTATAACACCTAGGAACTTGTATGATCTGAGGTGACGTATTCTTTCGTTGTTTATCAGAACGCTGTAGTTATGCATTGGTTTGCGCGTAAACGCCACTAGTGCACATTTCTCAGAGGAAATTTCCAGACCTCGTTGACGGAGGTAAATAGCAACTTGAGTGGCAGCTCTCTGAATTCGCGCTCGCAGCTGCAGACGTGTTACTGCAGACGTCCAAACGCAGATGTCGTCCGCGTACATTGACAATCTGACAGTACTTGGCAGATGCTCATTTAGAGCTATTAGCGTCAGGTTGAATAGTACAGGGCTAAGTATGCCACCCTGGGGAACACCACGGTGGCTGTAGTGTAGCGAAGTGTCACCATCCTCGGTTCTCACGAAAAAGGATCGCTCAGAGAGATAGTTGCGTAGCCACTGAAACATCCGACCACCCACTCCTACCTCCTTGAGAGCGGTGAGGACAGCTTCATGTGTGACGTTATCGTACGCCCCTTTAACATCAAGAAATAAAGAAGCGCAGAGACGCTTATGGCCTTTTTCGTGCTGCACGTAGGTGACCAGGTCTATGACGCTATCAATTGATGACCGGCCACGGCGAAATCCCGTCATAGCGTCCGGGTAGATGTTGTGATGCTCCAGGAACCATTCTAGCCGTCCAAGTACCATCCTCTCCATCACTTTGCCCAAGCAACTAGCCAGTGCAATCGGGCGGTATGATGTGAGCACCAATGGTGACTTGCCAGGCTTCAGTAATGGAACCAAACGGCTGGTCTTCCAGTTAACTGGGAGGGTGCCCTCTCGCCACGAGTCGTTGTATATCTCGAGGAGGGCACTCCTCGCACACTCACCAAGGTGACACAGTGCTCTGTATGATATTCCATCAGGCCCGGGCGCTGATGTCCGTCTACACAAAGCCAGTGCTGCTTGAAGCTCATGAATAGAAAAAAAATTGGTCCATGGGGTGATCGTGTGATGTCGTGCCACCGCGTGAGAGCGTGAAGATGTTGGGATCTGCGAGTTGACCAGATAAGTTGGCACAGAACTCTTCTGCCACGTCGACCTCCGATCTCTGTTGAGAGAGGGCTAGAGCCTTGAATGGAGACCGCTGAATGGGAGATGTCCGGAGCCCTCTTATTGTCCTCCACAAGTGTGATAAAGGCTTGCGAGGATCTAGCGAAGCGCAGAAGGCTGCCCAACGTTGTGACTCTAGCTTGTCTATGCGGCGTTGTATCTTCTTCTGAAGACGTCTAGCGTTTCGTAAATCGTCGATTGCTTTCGTGCGTCGGTACCTTCGTTCCGCACGCCGTCGGAGAGCCCGAAGTCGTTCTAATTCCACATCAAATTCGGTTACTCTCGAAGAGCATGTGAGGGTGCACAATGTGTCTTGCACTGTGGACTTGATCACCTCTTCTAAGTCAAATGAGGTGTTCTCTTGACAGCGTTCTTCCATGAGAGATTCAAACTTGGTCCAGTCTACTCTTTGGATAGTTTCGCGTACCTTGCAAGGTGATAATCCTCTGATCTTGACATATGTGGGAATGTGGTCGCTCCCATGTGTTTCTATGTCCGCGAACCATCCGGCACATCTGACAAGACCTCGAGAAACAAAAGTCAAGTCAAGGCAACTGCTGTATCCAGGGCCACGTAAAAATGTTGGGCTGCCATCATTTAACAAGCACAGCTCGTTGTCTGAAGCAAACGTTATCAGACTTCTACCCTTTGCGCTGATCTTCGGGCTCCCCCATAGCGTATGGTGGGCGTTGAAGTCTCCGATGATCACCCATGGGCCAGGAGTGGATGATAGGATGTGTCCTAGTCTTCTGTGGTTAAAATTCTTGATGGCGACAGGTATGCACCGACAACAGTGACAGTAAGACCCCTTTTCTTCACTGTTAAGCATATATATTGGTTATCGTTGTCAGGTGGTACAGGCCGAATAATGTAGGTCAGGTCACGTCGAATAAACAGCAGGACCTTGCTGTTTCCACTATAACAAGCCGACATAAAGGATTCGTATCCGGAGAGTCTAATAGCGCTCGATAAATTTGGCTCGCAGATGACGATGATGGGAAACATATTAGTGAAAACGAACCGACGGAAATCTGCAATGCGTGATTTCAGTCCCCGTGCATTCCACTGAAAAATTGTTGCTTTTTTGATCTCTTCCCTGAAAGACAGTGGCTGGTGGGCCATTATCTACTCAAGAGCCGCCAGTACTGGACTCAGAGCGTCCAGTACTTGAAGTGCACTTTTGGCTGACGTTGTGCGCATGTTGTTTAACACAGTGCGAATGGCATTAATTATGGGTCGTAGAAGAGCAACCACTTGCTTATCCAAGTTCCGCTGCTCCTCTGTTGTCGCAGCTTGCTCTGATGAATGCGGCTTCTGATGTGGTTCTTCCACAAGTTGCGTGCGCGTAAGTGGCGGCCAATCTTCAGTAGAGAGAGATCTACTTGTTTTCTGTTTTCCATCGTCTGCGTTTGCCGCGGTGTACCCTGCAGTGGGCGCCGTTTCCAGATGCGTTGGCTTACTTCTTGTAGTTGACTGCGTTCTTCGCGAAGATCTTCGACGGTGACGTCGTCGTCTTCGCCGGACTTTTTCCGCGGCCTCTTTGTGGGTAGAGCTGTCTCGCACCATTTGTCTAAGAATAGTAAACTCCTTCTTTATGCGTGGACAGTCTTTGGAAGATGCACTGTGGGCACCTTGACAATTAGGGCACTTTAGTATGGTTGCGCTGCATTTGTCCTCGGTATGTGGTTCTAAGCATCGGGGGCACACTTCGGAGTTCCTGCACGCTCCCTGCACATGGCCGATCTTCTGGCACTTATGACATCGCATAGGTTTTGGAATAAATGGTCGGACCTGGTGACGAAAGTGGCCAACCTTCACATGGGAGGCCAACCTTCACATGTATAGAAATCTTGTGTCTGCCATGCGATGCTACTTGTTAGACCACTGCACGTGATCTCAAGTCTACATCTTACCACCGTACTCTCTCTTGATCTGTAGAATGTTACTATGCATACGTTAACTAATTTGTCACTGAAGCCGCAGGGAATATCTATAGTTAGCTCAAAATAGGTTTTTGACGGCCCACGAGGTTGCCGGCAGGCTTGGCTTGCCTTGCCGGTCACTACGTGGGACTGAGCAGTGTGCGTGACCCAGTCGCGTTCCGCAATACCAAAATAAAGTTATTTTCTCTCCTTTCTTTGACGAGAAGAAGCAAATAAATGACTTAGAAGTTATCTCTTGTTGACTTATCTGGTTCCAAGCAAACATCTTGGTACCAGCGTGCCTGCCTTCTTTGGTCTCTGCACTTCTCTGAGCTCATATACCACCAGTATTACACGAGATGCGCCAACAAGACCACGTTATCACGCTTGTCGTTAAGCAGTAAAAATTATGTGGTATGAATAACTAACCATATATATGACAACGGCCCCTTTGCTGATGTCACAGTCCTCAAGCTTCGAAATGCCGGAGAGACAGCTAAAGAATGACACGACATTTCTAACTTTTACTGCAACATGATCATTCATTCACTTCCTCATCTTTGCTTTTGACTTTAACTTCTTTATTTACAGCTTGTTTTCTAAATGCAGACAGGAACAAAATTTTCTCTGTACGTGTTGAGAACGTCGGCTGTAACCTATAGTAGCCTAGAAGTGTGGCAGCTTGGGCTAATTGGTATGGCATGATGATAGTTACAGCGTGAGGACAGAACGACGACTTCTTGTCTCTGTCGTCGTTCTGTTCTCACGCTATAACTATCGTCAGGCTATAGTAGCCATCCGAGTTCACGAAATGGACCGCATCTCCAGCCGAGTTTGCAATCTCTGCACTAAACCCTGACTTTGTATAGGTAAGCAGTCCAGGTTTCATTTCGAGCGTGTCTCAATAAACCTGGTGCTGCGGCGC
The DNA here is from genome assembly GCA_013436015.1 of Rhipicephalus annulatus. Lineage (NCBI taxonomy): Eukaryota > Metazoa > Arthropoda > Arachnida > Ixodida > Ixodidae > Rhipicephalus > Rhipicephalus annulatus. The sequence goes on along the minus strand of WOVY01006884.1, from coordinate 41,783 downwards.
TTCTGCGTATGTGTTGTTGGTTCGCATGTATTCATGGCCTCGGAGTTTAGGGGGCCGACCGGCTCGTCTCAGAGCGGAAACTGCGCCGAATCACGTCGATCGCGTCGATCCATCGATCGATCGGGAAAACGACCATGGAAAGTTATCGGCGGCGGCTGCCGCCAGACCCCCACAAGGCACTCGCGTCCCGAGCTTTGGCGAGATTGTGCACGGCAACAGATCAATGTCTTGTTCCTTCTTTTGTTGCTTTGATAAATCTACTTTGTTGCCGTATCAGTTCACGGCGTTCTAGCTGCACCCAGTGTAACACTAAACTATCTAAATTCGTTCAGCATTGTGAAGGTTAGACGCGTCACTTAATATAACGCTGCAGCATTGGAGTTCACTTTGCTCTCGAAATGCCCGTACGCCTCCGCATCGGCAATCGATTATGCCCACTCGCCTTGATTCCCAGAACTATCGGCATGTTGTTGTGCTTTTGTGTGCTCCTCGTACGAATTGTCCTCGCCAATAAACGCGCGGTCGAAAAAGGCATTGCAGGGACGTGCTAGCGATCATTGTCTTCTTTCCCTATGCTGGGTCTGTTAAGTGCCGTCCCAGTATACACTGCATATCATTCTGGTAGGTGTGTTCAGTGTATCTATAGCTGTAATGAAAATGGTAATACGAAACTCAGTTCTCTAACTGTTAGAGCTATATGAGTAAGCCAATATGGAACGGGACAATGGCTCCAAAGAGTGGCCCTTCATGTTCTTCATCGTTCCCATGGCGATGCTGGAGATAACGTCTGCATGAGGTCCCGTTCCCCATACGTCCTGAACTCATAATTCGTCGTTCAACCACTGCATCTCCTTGTTAGCAAATTCACCTATTTTCGACGAATTTCTATCTTATTTGAAGTTCAAGTACACATAAGCGCTTGAGGATGAGACCGCTTCAAGATATTCGGTTAGCGATAAGGTGACGTCTTCAGGATAGCTACATCATCACTCTTTTACCCCTCATTTCCATCATCACGAGCAGGATAGTGAATTGGGCATACGCTATAGTTAACATCATTGCCTTTCCTCTATACTCTCTCACTCTCTCCATCCGCGACGCATGTTCCCTGTTCCTAATTTAAGGAGACGTCAGGGTGTGTTCACTGTATACGCTACTGTGCACCGAGGGGAAAGAGAAAGGACGGATGATAGAAGGGCGTTTTCGCAGCAACCCGCCCGTGGCCGGGTGGATCGTTTGGTGATCGAGCCCAACGCTAACCGCACCCCAACTCCGGTGTATACCAACGGTCGTTGTTCCTGCACGATCAGGACGCATGGACACGCAATCCGCAGCCTTCCGTGGCCCTCGGGCGTGGCTCTCGGAAGCAGAGGACGGCCCCGTACTCACACAAGCGTATACGGTGCACCGGCCCGTTGCCCGTGCGATCACGTATGCGCACGGCATGCTCTACACATGTAGCCATATAGACGGGCACACGCTATGCCGTTCGTAGACTGGAGAACAATCGTTCGCCATTGCGCGTCTGTGCCGCAACATATTGAACGGAGACGGGAAATCGATCGTAGGTGGCAAATATATGCGTAGTAAGTATTCAAAGCTGTGCAGGGAGGCACGAAGTCAGGAACATCGAAAGGTGATGTTTGCGTTTCCCTGCAATAGCCATTCCGCTGCCGTTTCTACAAGATGACCTATTTGATTTACGATGACCGCCAGCTATATTTACTACATATACAGGGTTGCTGGCGTCTAGCTATACTATCCAAATTATGTTGTCAAAATTCAATGGTAAATAAACTTTAATAATACACCCGTAATAATCTTTGCGTCACTAAATTACGGCCCATTCAAGCTTTATGCAAACCACTCGGGTGCCATCTCATCGAAGATGTGGAGCTTTTTCGGGGACAGCATGACATTACTTTTGCTGATATGATGTCCGCGGAACTATTTTTTGCTGTTACACAGTTGTTCTGCGTCGTTTGTTTACATAGACGTGTCAGTGTACCAAGCTTTTATTATTTACACAGGACTATGCACTTAATCATGCGGAAAGGCACTTGAACACGTTAAGCTGTGTCAGCACCTCTTCTATTTTTAGAGGAGGTGCCGGCTGCGTATACATATATAGTTAGATGGGAAAGATACGTCAGCGCTAGTCGTTGTTTTGGTTTGTTCTTCAACAATCCGCATTAGATATACAAGTAGAAAACGAAGAGTTGAGTACTAATCACGTCGTGAATTGTAATCTACGCTGAAGAGCACTCTGATAGCATTGACGAAGGTGCGTTAATTCAGCCAGTGAGGTTGTCCCGGGATGCACAGAAGCTAAAGCTCGAAAGTGTTCAGCTTTTTTTTGTGTTTCATTATATCCAGTAATTTGTACACATTTTTTTGCGACAACTGTCCTTGCATGCACTCTGTGCCTTTTAAGAGAAAGCTTATGAAGGTTAATAATATAACGCCATCACAGAACTAACCTTACTCAGAAACCAAAATGTGTTCTCGCGAGACGAGTTTGGGTAAAAAATAAACGTTTGTAATTAAATTAAACGCAGGAGCGAAGTCATCGCCAGTCCTATAGGGAGCTGTCAGCAGCAGTTCTGTGCAGCTTGAATGACAGGCCGTCGGTTTTAAATACAGAGACAAGTGGCTCGATTGTTCCGAAACCACCAGGCGCAAAGCGGTGTATTCTACAGGATGCGGTATTGTGGCTATATTTTGCGTAATGAAGCGCAGATTGGCCACCCACGTCACGCTCTGTAGAGCGGGGCAATGATGGAAACTGTTATCCATAAAATCGGCACCCGTTAAATTTCTCGCGTGCGCCTTCCTAAGAAGTGCCCTTCCAATACACATTGATTACTCGATGACGGATTTGATTTGATTGATTTGTGGGGTTTAACGTCCCAAAACCACCATTTGATTATGAGAGACGCCGTAGTGGAGGGCTCCGGAAATTTTGACCACCTGGGGTTCTTTAACGTGCACCCAAATCTGAGTACACGCGCCTACAACATTTCCGCCTCCATCGGAAATGCAGCCGCCGCAGCCGGGAATCGAACCCGCGACCTGCGGGTCAGCAGCCGAGTACCTTAGCCACTAGACCACCGCGGCGGGGCTACTCGACGACGGAAAACGCGAAATAAGACCCCTAAACAACGCGTATTCAAAGTTGCGTTGGAAATGATATTGCTTTTTAGTGCGTATAGAATGATGATACCGCGGTGTCTAAGCGAAGTAAATAACTTTCATGACTGATGGCATCGGCCGAGATCTGCATTTTAGGAACAAAAAGTCCCTCTTCGTGGGTTAGACATTTCAGCGTGGCATTAATGGAAGAGGGGCTTTTCAACGAATGCGGGCGATGTTTGCGGGAAAGCACATCTCTCATGCAATGCACTCTAAACGTATAAAAAATCACGAACGAAATGACTCATGATTATGCATCTTGCGTAGGTGTGTGCGCCTATTTGATAGGGGAGAACATTTGCACACGCACATTCGCGCGAGACGACTTTTTTTCCCTTTTTTCCCCGAGGAATATTACTGCACTACTATCGCAAAATTACTGTTACGTACACATCACACTTTCTGCTATATTAACCGTGCCTTATTCAGCGTAGAGCAACGTGATGAATCGATCCCATTGACATGCTGTCTACCCTGGAGACGTGTGCATGTGTGCCAACAGTTCGCACGCAGTGACTTCGCTTATAATACACCACGGGCTGCGTTCAAGGCCAACGGGGAGATGAATATATTTATTTCGTTGCGCGTGACGCTTGCCTCACCATGCAGTGGCGTTGAGAGCCGCATCAGAGACGTCGACACGCTAAAAGAACGCATACGCGGATTCATTCGCTTCTTGGGCAATCACGGCATCCGGCGCGCATTGATTCACGCCATTGCGTAAAAAGAAGAGCGCTTCTGCAGACATGGCTAGGCAGCTTCGTGACGCAAGCAACTACAACCTCATGAAACGCTTGTTTCATCAAGATCTCAGGCGGGCACGTTACCGAGGTACTATGTTTCATATGCATCAAGCGTGTTATTTCCAATTCGGGTGTGCCAGCGTTGAGGATCAGTCTACTCGTGACTGCTATGAGAAGGCAGCAGCCTTCCATCTCGAGTAATGGACAGCATTCGGAGGACGTCACTGGCACATTACGCCACCGTACAAGGACAGAAAAGAGCAATGCGTTGTCGCTGTATTGGAACACTTTACATGTTTGCCAGGCGCTATCGCAAATACAGCTCACTATTTATGGAGCGTCATGAAGCGCATCTACGTGTTTTTGCGCGCCAGGCAGGCTTCCCCCAGATTTTTCAAGTGCATTGCAGAGCCGCGACGTATTTCGACAGTGAACAGTAGCGAGTGGTTCTTTTTTTTTCTTTCTTTTTTGATGATGCCGTCTTTGAAAATTCGTTTAGACTTGACGTGTGTGCTTTCTTTGGCTGCTGCATATACATGGACGTTTCCTCTGCGCGTAAAATGAGGCTCATTCCAATGTGACGTAGAGCATTGGCGAGCAAGCACGCACAGCAAGCACGCACAGCTTCCTAGCAGCGTCGGCCCTAGAAAGTTGTATCGATAGTCCGCGGTCTTTTGTATGGGCTGAACGCTCCTTTGATCCTACGTTAAGCTTACGACTTCCAGCAAGACTCCGACGAAGTCTCACTACTGTTGTGTGCAGACTATAGGGAGCTTTAGAATAGCGTTTGCAAGCGCTGGGGGCGTTGCGGGCGTAGTGCGCGCCATATGAGTTTTAGAATAGCGTTTGCCCTGCTGCACCGCATGCAGCGCACCATTGCAGCGACACCGTAGCCTCGAAACCAGCGCTTGCGAACACCTACCACAAACTGGTAGGTGTTCAGTGTGCGGGCCGCGATGGCCGCACGCAATTTCGTATTTTCTGCGTGAGGTCCGCGAACGCGAACACCGACTCGCGTTACGACTGCATGCGCAGTGACAGCGACCGCACCGCAAGGGCTCGCGGTGCGCTATTCCAAACCTCCGTTATATGGTTGGGCGTCGCGTTTACCCGTGCGTATGCGTTCCGCATAGGTATGGCCGAAAGATGAAAAGACGATTCGACATGTCCCATGCATGCGACTGCTCGGGATACAGCGTACAAAGGCGATCTCATTATAATGCGCTCAACAAGTTATATGTCCAGCCTCTGTTCGAGAAAAGAATACTACGCCATCGTCCAGACTCATCGTTGCAGAAGAAGGCCGCACAATCGCTACTGGCCTTCTTGCGAACTACTGGCCTGTCTGAACGACTCGGAGTGGATCGTTTTCGTATGTGCGTGTGCGTGGCCGTGTTTTGCTCTGATTTAATTGTTATCTCTCTCACTCTCTTTCAACTCCCTATTCCCCAACCCCAGTGCAGGTACCGGACTCTAGCATATGGTTATCCTCCCTACCTTCCTCTTTTCTCTCTCCCCTCCACCCGTCTGTCTGTAACGTATTTTGTTAAGTGTTACGATACAATTGGTGATCGTAAAGATAGTACGGAAAGGTGAATGGATGTCTTAGCTTGCCATATTAGATGCGAAGCAGCTCTTTGACTAACCTGTGTAACCTGTCCCTCCCATGAATGCGCTGCGCGCCGCAGGTGTGGGCGCGGTGTCAAGTAGGTCACGCTGCTTCTGCTCGTTCACGTCCCGCTCCCGTCGCAGTGCGCGCTGACGCCACTCTCTCCCTCACCTGCCACGCGGTCGTCGCGGCGCCCGCAGCTGCCGCCTCGTCCATTCGCCCGCAACACTTTCCACGACCACCGCTCGCTACACCGTGGACTCGTCAGTTCACGCGTAATAAACATGACGCGCGCCTAACGTACGCACTCAAAAAATTCTGCACGTGTCACCTACAAGACCTACGCCAGCCACCACTTCAGACGAATCTTCCAGCGCTCGCCATATCCCCCGCGTTAACGCTGTTCAACCCGTGAAGCCACCAGTACGCAACGCTGCTGCTTCGCATCCCAACAGGCTTCCTTCCCTTTTCGGAGATGGTCTAAGCTTTAGGGGCCAAGCTCCTTAAAGCGGCACCCGTTCATCCCTCGTCGTCGTAGTCGTAGTGTGTAACCAGTCTTATATTTTCACCTGCAAGGTGATGCCGGTGGGAGATTTCTTCTGTGCGTTGTTGAACAATAAAAAGTTGGCAGCGTGCGCGTTAACTAAAAGCCGAATTCTCCTGTCTCTCATTACCCCTTAGCAGCCATTGGCATGTACATTGAACACTATCTGACAAGAAAGAGTTGCTAAGTTATACTCGCTAGGCGTAACCTCCTTAGTTTTAGAAAGGTTTAGCGAGCGTTGGGCCGCAGTGCCATGAATACAGTGAACTAGTATATACCATGAACTCGAGGTGGTTAAAGGTGGGAAGTAGACACGAAGCGCAAGCCGTAAGAAAGTGTACATGTGCCACCTCTCGTTTAGTCCTTGGAATGTCCGCTGGGTGACGGTGCTTCTATATGAGGAATATATGATGAAAAGATGCGAGATGGTAGTACTTGGAGTGTTGATTAGGTGGACGAACGAACACACAGACAGATGCATAGATGGACGCACGGATGGTTGCATGGACAGATGGACGCATAGACGGACGCAGGAGCGGATGCATGGACGAACGCAGGGACGGACGCACAGATGGACGTGCGGACGCATGAACAGACGCACGCACGGACGGGCGGATGGACGCACGGGCGGCCACACAGACGCATGCATGGACGAACGGATGCTTCGCCCCACTATCCATCATTCACTCCGTGGATATACTGCTGTTTTTTTTCGCACGCTGTTGGAATCCGACTTGCAGCGTACTGCCCAGCGTCTGGTGTACCAAACTAAGTCGCAGACTGCAAGCCATCGTTCACAATGGTCCCTTTGTAGTACAGACGATTGTACACCAGTAGCCACCGAAAAGCGGCAATTTAGAACAGGCAGCGCTCAACCGTGCGAACGTGGCAGCGGGAGCACCGACGACTGTGTACGGTCGACATCATCAGAGCAGATCGGCTGAGTGAAAGCGATCGATGTTCAGATGTGTCAGAGACACACGCTTCCTGTAGTACAGACGTCAACAACCTTTTAGATGCGGAAGCATCTTATACTCGCGCTTTGTAGTGCGCCGTCCACGCCGTCCGCACCGCTTCTCGAACATTCGACAGCTGACGCGCGCGCATGCGCCGTCGCGCCGTCGCCCACCATCTGTGCCGCGCGCGCTACAGCCCGGCGTTCAACAACGCGCCAACGGCGAGCACTGCGTTGCTACCGTCTGTGGCGTCGACGTCATGACGATGTACCTCGCGCCAAACCTCTCTCGTGCCGCCGTAGAAAAGTACGTCGACGAGGCCGTGCAAGATTACAGAAAACAACAACCGCAACATCGACCGTTCATGCTAGTTGGCGACTTCAACGTCGACGTCATCAAGGACGATTGGATAGTCGAATACATGGCGTCGCGACACTCGCTGAAACGCGCAACGCACGACTGCAAACACCACCAGCCGACCACCATTCGCGGAACCTGCATCGACCAAGTCTTTGCAAATTTCGACCTATGACCGATGCAACCCGATCCACTCACTCTTTACTTTACCGACCACAAAGCCATCGTCCTCAAAGTTCGTCGCAATAAATAAAACACCGCTCTTTCGCATACGTGCCGTACGTGTTCACTCATTTAACACCCCATTTCACAACCACGTTAACCAATTTAGCCCTCGACCCAAGTAAGTCGCAATTTAACACCCGTTAACCAAGTACATGCTTCCGCATCCTCCTCAGTGTTCCCCCGAGGGAAGCTGCGGGCAATTTTTTTTTCCCCTCTCGAAGCAAGTCTAAACTTTCGTGTGCCCTCGAATTTTTAACGGCGATAAAGTAGTCTGCACACAAATAATAACTGCCGCTTAGCTTACTACAATACATAACTATGGGATAGTCTGTAGTCAATAGGAAACGTGGTACGATGACGGAAGCGTTGAGTCACGGTCAGTGCCGAGATCATTACCGTGTAAATACCTTGATCATTAACGTGAAGTCATAAAAAAGGAAGCAATTTAGAGTAGTCGGTACTCACTCACGGGGCAATAATATGCTTTCCCTACGTTAACAGTGTTTTTCGCGCTCTCGTGAACCACAAGGTATCAACACTTTTGCTTGTGATTCGTCTGTTCACAAAAAGTCACGGCCCCTTGCGCATTCGCCTAATGCGATTCGAAAGCAATCTTCTTTTTCTTCTCGATCGACTGTATTGACTCTCCTTCCCCCGACCCTAAGCGACGATGTCATGTGATGACGTCATATGACGCGACAAATTTTAGTTATTCAAGACGTCACGATGATATTACTGGGTTACGTCATTGATGACGTCTTTTACAATCGAGGTCAAGCAATTTATGGTAAGCCGACTGCACTCGCCCATTGCCATGCGCGCAGAAAGTAGAAGTGGTGGTGCCCTCCCCCTACTCTGCTCTATAAAATTACACAAGGGGGCTGAAGAACAACTTGTTCTTGGACGAGTTGGTGTATCAGTTTGATGAACGTAATGATTCTGGCGCGGGGCTAAAAACATAGAAAAGGCAAAGAGAAGAGACAGTCTCTTTCCTCTTCCTTTTTCGTGTTTTAGGGGCGCAGCTCCTTAAGGCATGGATCGTGCGTATCATGTATGCAGTAGCCACCTCTCGTTTTAGTCCTTCGAATGTCCACTGGATGACGGTACTTGTCCTCCAGTGGATAAATATATGATGAAACATGCGAGATGGCGTTACTTGGAGTGGTCACTAAACAGACAGGCAGGCAGGCAGACAGACAGACAGACAGACAGACAGACAGACAGACAGACAGACAGACAGACAGACAGACAGACAGACAGACAGACAGACAGACAGACAGACAGACAGACAGACAGACAGACAGACAGACAGACAGATGGATGCACGGATGGACGGATGGACGGACAGACAGACAGATGGACGCGGTCAGCGGATAATTCAAGGTTTACCGATAAAACCCTTCGAAGCATCGCACCACTCATCATCATTCACTCCGTGGATATGCTGTGATTTTTTTAGCTTAGCGCCGGATTTAGTACGTTCAGCTAACTAAAAGGGTGTCGAGCCTGCACTGTAACTTTACGCTGCAGGACCGGACAGGTCATGTTTTAAACATCAGTGTTATGGCCTTGTAATGTTTTACAATAACCGAGGGCCTTTAACGTTGCATACAAAGAACTGTTCACTTCCAACCACTATCTCCCGGGAAAAGAAGAGCGAACGGCAGCAGACCGTTGTGAGTAGCACGTCAGCACTTTCTGTTCACTTCCGCCCCTTTTTCGAAGCTCCCTTTCGTCAGACTCGACCAATGGTGGAAGGAGCTGGGTGATATGATGCAGCCCCCACCCTCTCCTTCCCCGCAGAATTCAGAACCCTGCGCACGCCTATGGATTCGCTAGGGTACCCCGTGACATTTAAAGAAATTCGGATTACCGAGTGCCTTTATTTTTTACCGTTCGTGAAGTATTTGCAGAGTGCAGGTCTCGCCACATCTCAAAAAATTTCTTACTTATGATTATTTCTTTTTTTTTCTCCTCTTACAAACTTTACGGCCTTAAAATGGGTGAGAAATTTATAGCCTCATGCACCCTTCCACAGGCGAGCGGTAAGCAGCTTCTGCAATTCTCTGACGAGGTACAACCACAAGAGTTCGACATAATTGGGAACTGATATTTCCGGTTGACAAATGTGTTTAGGAGAGAGAGAGAGAGAGAGAAAACTTTATTTGGGAAAAGTGTGTAAAGATTAATAGTACATAGTACGCTACAAAGGAAGGGCAGAAAGCCGTCGCAAATCTCGTTGCAGAAGTTCACAACACAGTTAGTTTAGAAAAATGATTAACAAATTCGAGTACTTCGTACTCAACTATGGGAGAGCACTGGGCCGTCCCACAAAAAGCCTCACACCACAACGCCTGCGCTACACTACCTTCAAAATAACTGTCAAATGATTTAGTCTCGCAAGCTCAAATGTTGCCTTTGTTTCAAAAGAACCATGCAGGTTGCCATGGTTCTCACCACGAAAAATGGTGGCTTTGACAAAAGTTAGAGAGCAGCTGCAGCGTCAGTCTTTCGCCGGCCTGTGTTTTTTATAATGAAAAACACATTTTTTATTTCTATATTTGTACATTTGTTGTATTAGCGAGAACAAGAAGCGTGGGAGCTTTAGAGCGGGCATTACGAATCACTTTGCGCGGCTACGGTGAAAACAAACGCGGAGCTCGGTCAGCAAAAAGGGACCAGGGCAGGCATACTGATCCGAAGAGACGTGCTTGTCGCACGTGTTCCTCCAGGAAAAAAAAAATCACGCCATATCCACGGAATGAATGATGATACGTAGGCAAAACTCGAGAAGGGGAGATCACCAGTAAACCGTAGCTCTCGCGTGAAACATTAGCTCATCACATCATTAGAAAGACGTAAGAATGTGCGCATATTAGACAAATCAACTTTTATTTTGTTCTTGTTCATTTGTTGTTTCCTTTCATCATTCTTTGTTGTCATGGCAGCTGGATTGCTACGTCCCTTCGTTCTTACAGCTATAAGGTCTGTTAAATGAAGCGAGAGAGGTTCCTGTACCGGCCGCAGAGGGAAGTTTGCAAACACTAAATCATGAACGTTCCTCAGATCATTGTAGGTTGCATATGCAGACATCTGAGTGCTTATTTGGAAAGCATGTGCCGCACGATGCAATAAATGGCAAGGAGGTTAATCCGTACGTCCGTCCTTGCGTCCATACATCCATCCGTCCGTGCGTCCATGCGTGCGTCTGTCTGTCTGTCTGTCTGTCCGTCCGTCCGTCCGTCCGTCCGTCCGTTCGTCCATTCGTCTGTATGTCTTTTTTCATTAAAATAGAAAATAAACGATGGAGTTTTTGTCATTGTTACCTGACGTAACGGCGCTACGTACGTAGAACACCGTGTGAACAACTGCAGCGTTTGCCGCATGAAGCGCTTTTCGGTCGCGAAAAACGTGGCTTGAGTTTCTAGCTTTAGTTACTAGCGTGCGCTGTGCTTTGGAAAAAAAATACAAGGAGAAAAAAAAGAATAATAATAACGTACACACGTCTGCCTGCCTCGTCCCGCTCTCTTCCTTTCTGCCCTCATGTCACAGCGCTCCTTCGCTATAGAGCAAAAGGGAGAGCTGGGCAAGTTGGCTGGTATTCATAGTCGAACAGCGTATAGAGACGAATCACAAAAAAGGTCTGAACAACACGAGCGCTGGCTGACAACTGATTGCTTTATTCAAGCGAAACGGAAAAGCAAAGGAAAGAAGGAAGAACCAAACCTGCGCGCGCAGCCTATGCACGTGACAAAAGACTTTCAATTACGTCAGCTCGCCATCCAGCAATGCAATTGACGGTGCGCTAACAGACGCGTCACCGTTTTTGCTGATAGCAAAGGATTCCGCTATTTCTCCTATGCGGAATGCAGTGTGTCTGAAAACAATGGTCATGCGGCAAAATTCTTGGGTGCATCCGCAGGCTGCGCAATGAGTGTACAAATGGGAGAACAGCGAACCCTCTAAAGAACTATAGCGCTCTCGCAGGCGTATGTTCAGGCAGTGCCCCGTTTGCCCCACATAAATCTTACCAGATGGCATCGGATTGGAATAAACAACATTATTTGTGCAAGTGGCAAACGGCATGTGGTGTTTGATTGTGCACGTATATACTGCTAGAAGACATATTCACACACGACGATGACTTGTCAGTTCCGTCACACGGTGTCAGGAGTTTATTTTCCGTGGGGAAATGAACGTCGACGTTTAAATTGTCGGCAACATTCTTTAGGCTACGAGAAACACCGTGAATATGTGGAATAATGGCTACAGCCTCCTGTCATTTGGTGGTCATTTCAAAAGCCCCGTGAAACTAAACTTCCTGATTTCTAAACGTGGTAAAGTCGTTAAATTTGCTCTTTGTTATGTTTTTCGAAAAACAGTTGGTCTCCGTTCGCCTATCTCATGATACATCATCATTACTTCCTTGATTGACGGTCGTATATTTCACTGAGAGGAAGATAGGAAGCTACAGGGAAGGGGGGAATAGAAAAGAAGGTTAACCGGAATCGCATCTGATTTGCTACCCTACACCAGGTCGAAGAGCACAGAGAAATCAAGATGAAAAGAAAACCTCTCGGAGGAATCAAGGTTGCGTGAATACAGAAAGACTTTGATTGATTTTTGTGTTAGCACTGTCCATTTCTTCAAGCAGTCCTGCTTTAAGGCATGCTGCGAACGATTCTATGCACTCAAATTGGAGTTAACAAAAAAATAGACGCTGTATAAAAAAAATTTGTAGTAGTTATTATTTTTATAATGCTTTATTTTTGTTTATAGTTCGTTAATTCACGTACCCAACGCCCCTGTGTAAGGCTGTGTGCAGTTGAGGGTGAAAAGCACGAAATAAAAACGTGTGTTCATGGCGTACTAGACAACGTACCACAACACCTGCAGGACGCACAGCTCGCAGTTTGTGAAACAACACGAGCCACCGAGATTAATAGCCATCGTCTACAATCTTCCTCTCGTTCGCTCATCGTTGCCGCAAAACTTATCGCTATGACATTCACCACGGAACGAACCCAACACGACCTAATTAGGCGGTGGAGTTGGGTTGCGCCCGACGCGCGGATGATCCGGTAAATTGGCGCTACTCGCGAGTGCCGCGCGCATACGTAACCTACGAATCCGGTTCATTTATCACGACGGGTACAATCGTGCGTCAACCGTTGACCGCGCAGGAAATGGAGAAATTCCGACGGCATTCGTTCGTGTAACCTCAATTAGACGGTTGCCGTTACCTCTACCATGCATAGTTTCCTTCCAGTCCCCCAAAAAATAACCCGCGACAGAGGAACCACGTCGTTTTATTCCTGCTAATCGACCGCAATCACGTTCCTGTACGAGTGCTGGCCGTTGTTGTAGCAGCTGCTTATTATAATGAGAAGGGGGGGGGGGCAGCTGAGCCTTGCGTGAGATGAGTGCACTATATGAAAGGTGTAGCGGGGAAGGGGGGCGCCATCAGACGACTGCGCGGTCGCCTTTGTTCTGTCAGCCGAAGCCGCGGCGCCAGGATGTTCTATTATAGGTATAGAGACAAGCACAGAGACATGTGCTCGTTGCGTGAAAAGGCCTGTATACGTATGTATATGTCGCGCTGGTGTTTTATAGGGTGCGCTGCACGCGCTCGTATGGTGTGTAAGAGGCCTACATGTACACACTCCTACGCCTTGACGTAGGTGTGTTTGTGTAGAGGCACCTTGTGCAGACTTGGGATAGAAGCTTGCATGTTCCGAGCGTTCAAAGCTTTCAAGGAAGGAGACACTTACGCGGTCGTCTATATAACGCTTGGAGACTTGCGCGAATACGGGAGAGCACAATGTCCACAAATGCCGGCGTTTCCGTATTGACTTGAGATGCACGTTCTCTTGCGAATTTGGTCACAAGACAAGAGCGTTAGTTATGGTACTCTTAACTACAGAAAAGGTGACCTCTCCATGGTCGTACACAGAAATTTTTTTTCGGCGGGTGGTGGATACCTTCATTATTTCGGAGAGGGCACCTTTTTAAAATGGTAATTTTCTGCTGTCTATGTTCGCTCTCTATGCCATGGTAAAAAAAATTGAGGGGGGGGGGGGCACACACGCAAGGTGTGTCATGCCTTGGCTACGCCGCTAGACCTCTCCGTCCCACTCTCATCTTTCGCTCCCTTTCCCCTTCCCTTCAGTGACACTTCGCCACGCTCTTTTATTGGTACAGCAGCGAGAACCCGTCCAACCTCAAAACCGCTATCATCCTTATGTCGGCAATATTTTAGAAGAAAAAGCACTTGCAGACATTCAGAAGCTTTTTAGTACGTGTCAAAAACCCGAGCAAAATGACTGCCGATTAACTATCGTTTCCGTCGCATTAACTGAATGAATGAGTGAACTTAAGCTATAGACACGTTACGCTTGAAAGCGCGCACGCGCCATGAAGTGGAATTTTCAGCGCGGTATACAGTTACGCGAAACAAAGGACGACATAGAAAGAACCACAGGTGACAAAGTGAGCGAGTCGTCTTTCGTTTCCCGTAGCACGTCGAAAATTACTACGTGCCAGCCCCTACACTGGCTCTCGTCGCAGCGGAAAACAAGAAGGGAATTCTGACCACCTGAAATCCTTCAATGCTTCACCTAAATCCAAGCACGCTTGGGAAGGTCCGTTTTTATACCGTTATGTAAGTGGCGCTACTGCGACCAGAAGTCGAGCGGAAGACGTCGTGCTTAATATTGCAACACCATCACCTGCTTACCAGACCGTTCAATTATTCTTATTTAAAGTAAACCACCGTATTTGTGGCCCACGTTAATGGGCGTAATTATCAGACAAACAATTTACGGACATTCATGGTAATGTGCTATCAATAGTGCCTATTACTATGCTGTGCGCATGGTAATGTATTTGGCAAGTGACCATGACTACCAACAAGCCTGCACTCCAAGTGATCTTGGGCTGCAGTAATTGGTTGCGACGATGCCCCCTCCGCCAAATTCTAGTTACCTGCAGTGAATAGTACAGCAAACAGAACATTTCGCAACATAGTTAATCGCTCTACTCCCGTCATGAGTTTCCTTCGTTCTCTCGCTGCTCTCATCTAGCTAATGACTAGTAGCGATTGATTTGTGGGGTTTAACGTCCCAAAACCACCATATGATTATGAGAGACGCCGTAGTGGAGGGCTCCAGAAATTTCGGCCATCTGGGGTTCCTTAACGTGCACCCAAATCTGAGCATACGGGCCTACAACATTTCTGCCTCCATCGGAAATGCAGCCGCCGCAGCCGGGAATTGAACCCGCGACCTGCGGGTCAGCAGCTGCGTACCTTAGCCACTAGACCACCGCAGCGGGGCTGACTAATAGTGAACCAAACGCACTCGTTAAGAGTGATCCGCGTCCATTCCGTATTGCAACGCAGTGTCACGTAGGTGCGTTAGAGGGAGCACTCAATGCATCGGCCAATAACCGACAAGCGCGTTTACTCTCGCACCTTCCACCTTGAAATTAGCTTTATGGATGTCGCGCAGCTGGCGAATGATGCCAGAATGGGACGAAGGCATCGCGGGCCGCAGTTATCGCTATTCAGCTGTCGCCGACGCATCGAGAAGCACAATAAGGCGTTCGAGTCTCAGCTCATAAGGCAACTGTCGTCGAACGCATCCCTCTAAACGCTCCTGAGATAGCGTGCGATGGACACATGTCTTGGACGGGTCTTGGACGTGTTTTAGACGTGTCGTGGACACAAACTAAGCAAGAAGGAAGGAATTTCCGAGTAGAACAACTTTCACAAGCGAGAGCTTGAGAGTGGAATATGCAATCACCAACCGTTTCATAGTAGAAGGCAGCTTAGGTCTCTCTAAATTTTCTCATCAAGTGTACAAGACGAAATGATGCTTCAACCACGCATCCTCGCAAACCAAAGTCGGTGAAGAAAAAAGATTGGTCAAATTGCGAATCTGAACCTCACCCACTTGCTCACACTCTCTGAAGATAGCCGTCACCTGTGTTTTAGATGGCTGTAACTGGCTCTCATTTGAATTGTTCATGACTGTATGCGTATGCTTTGTGGAGACAACCAGGTGACTTTGCGGCACTCACGCAAAAGTACGGCACTCTTCATTTAAAACTGCGGTAAAGAATCAGCAGTAATGCACGCTTTCTACGAAATGAATGGTTCAGTGACGTAACTGACTTGTAGTTTACGAGTTCATTTAAACCGATTGATTGATATGTGAGGTTTAACGTCCCAAACCCACTATATGATTATGAGAGACGCCGTAGTGGAGGGCTCCGGAAATTTTGACCAACTGGGGTTCCTTAACGTGCACCCAAATCTGAGTACACGGGCCTACAACATTTCCGCCTCCATCGAAAATGCAGCCGCCGCAGCCGGGAATCGAACCCGCGACCTGCGGGTCAGCAGCCGAGTACCTTAGCCACTAGACCACCGCGGCGGGGCTTCATTTAAACCGAGACGACAGATACTTTCATTTCATGAATTCACGGGCCAATGAAGCCGTTACTTTTTATCTTTTTATTTTTTCTCAGCCTCTTCCATCGCACGGGTGTAAGTAGAAATATTATTGCTATAACTTTTAGCAACGGAGAAACGAGCCACAAATCTTCACAAGCATGGGAAGAACGAACGAGCGAAACGAGGTTGATAATTCTTGCGAGTGTTAACAGCCACGCACTTTGACTCCATCGCCAGTGGAGCGTTCAGACGCCAGCTGGGAAGTCGCTCGTCAGCCGAGAGCCAGCTGACACGAGCCAAGCTGCGCGCCCACCAGGGGCTTGAAACAAGGACGGCTTATTTAACGCGACGGACGTCCCGTAAATCAGTACGTTTAATTAAACTCCTTTCTCTGCTTCCCCGTCGACTTGCGCTAAATACCTCGGAGACCACTGCAAGCGCAAAGCGAGTTTAAGATGTTCACGGAGCTCGCAAATTCCTGGGGCAGCCGTTCTTTCTTAGTGGCGGCTGCATTTTCAATGGAGGCGAAAATGCTGTAGGACCGTGTGCTCAGGCATCGGTGCACGTTAAAGAACCCCAGGTAGTCGAAATTTCCAGAGCCCTCCACTACGGCATCTCTCATAATCGTATGGTGGTTTTGGGACGTTTAAAGCCCACATATCAATCAATCAATCATCAATCAATCAGCCTTTCTTTCTTCTTTCTTTTTCTGTGTGTGTGCGCGCTTGGGTGATATCACTGAAGGAGATGGTGGGGAGGATATGATTCAGGCCACTCTTTGGCTCACGAACAGGTGGGCGTGCGCAACATAATGTTTTCGTTATCACGTACAACAACAACAACAACAACAACAACTACTACTACTACTACTACTACTACTACTACTACTACTGCCACTACCACTACTACTACTATTACTATTATTCCTAATAATATGCCTAGGGGTTTGTGCTACGCTTCATCGAATAGCCCGACATGGTTACGAGACATGCCGTTGTGGAGGGCTCCGGAAATTTCGACAGTGTTGGCGAAGTCCATGTTGCGCCATGAGAGGGAAGAGCTACGTCGAAAAAAAAAAAGATCATCAGCTTCAGGTGAACCGGAATGAAACCACCTGAGAGCTCGCTCAAAAATCGAAGTGTGGCTGCGTACAACCATGACGCCTCCTCCCTCACACATCTTTTTGCCGTCCTGTCCGTTTTCACACGTGTGTGCGTTATATGCGGTCGATCTTTCAGTACCTCACACACTGGGTCACTCTAACACGCAAAAAAAAAGACGGGAAAGAGAAAGTGCGGAGAGCAAATCATTGCACGACATCACTTACTCGGTCTGTGCCTCGTCACCGCGCGAGAACTCCGAGAGCTCGGCCAGGCCTCCGCCTCCTTCGGTGGTGCACACTGGCTCCAACCAGAGAATCGATGAAGGTTGGTGGTGGTGCTGCTGCTGCTGCGACTGTCACGGCGTACCGAGAAGCACAGCGGCGAAGAAAACTGGGTGCCTCCAGGCCTGGTTTTCTACGACGTTTCGTCGACTTGTGGCTTATTGGCGTTTGCGAAACTCCGAGTTTCTTGAACGGCAGCGCTTCGTTGTTGCCTGCCGCCTTCTTTCCTCTTATCCGCGTATTTCTATTTCGAGAGGAGTGCGCGCGAGGGCCGTCCTTTCTTTTTCGTACAGGGCGTGCTTGAAGCAAGCCCAACGCACTCTTTCAGACGATGAGCGGAGGAAAAGCGCGCCTCCGTGCGGTCGCCGCTGTCGACGCCGACTTCGAAGCGTACGCAGCCGAGCTAGCCGGGCCCACGGCCGGCGTCAAAGCAGCCGGGCGTTGCGGTGCGGGCAATCCTCTCCTCCACTGCCGAAGGATGTCGCTGCTGACGGCGCGGTCGCCATGGAGACCCGCCGGTGATGCCGCCGGTGTTTCTCTTGGCGGGAGCAGTACGCTTCGATGCATTGTTGTGGCTGGGAGAAGGCGTGAAAACTCCTTTCAGCTACAGGCACTCCGTAGAATATTAAGCTAGAATCCAATTCGTTCGTTCTATGTTTCCTAGATTCGGTGACACTTAGCATTTAGTGCATAATGGAGAGGTAGTTTTTGCATTTTGTGTTAAGTTTAGGTATAACTGTGTTCCACACCTGAACTGCATAAATACGTTTTCTGGCAGCTGCTCACATCAGGATATATATTTGCCTTTCTGTTTCTGTCTTTGAAAATTAGGTATCACTGGCTTTTCATAGATAGATAGATAGATAGAGATAGATAGATAGATAGATAGATAGATAGATAGATAGATAGATAGATAGATAGATAGATAGATAGATAGATAGATAGATAGATAGATAGATAGATAGATAGATAGATAGATAGATAGATAGATAGATAGATAGATAGATAGATTCAGTGTTTTTTTAAATAACTGATGTAAAATAAATTGACTCATTGGTTCATTCACTCATTCATTCATTCGTTCACTTATTCATTCATTGATCGACACACCAAACAGGAGCCGTAACGTTCAGCATGAATGGGTGAAGGTGCCTTCATTAATGCCTACCAGAACACACACACACACACAATATATATATATATATATATATATATATATATATATATATATATATATATATATGAATGTTATAACCAATTATTGATATAAGCTGGTTACAAAAAGAAAGAGTAATTGCAGGCTGTTAGTGAAAGGGACGACTTAGTTCCTGTTGTAAACGTTAGTGACGAGGATGACAAAGCTGCAGACTTTTGGACATGTTTGGAAATTCGGATGCTATCATAGGACCGCAACAAGCCCCATATATCTAATATATGGCCACTTCAGAAGTTTTGGGTGCCTACACTCTACGAAGTCTTAACTTTTTGCTCATATTGCACGTTGTAACAAAGCCTCTACCGCTCGTGCGTCGTAGCGAGTGTTAAGTCAGCTTTGCCGCAATACTAATAACACTGGTTGTTGGGCTACTTTGTGGAATGTTTCAGAAAAAGATTCCAGCTAATAAAATAACCCCTTGCCACTTTCCTGTCTCCTTCTTTGTTTCCTGTGTTCGTTATTTTATTGGCTGATTTTTTTTTCTGAAAAGTATTGCCGCAATGCAACATTGCTATGCAGCGAAGCGTACTACAAACTCGAAAGAGTGCTGGAGTGGGTTGTGGACGGAAGTTCCCCACCTTGAACTTTTCATTTTCTTCTTTCTTTTTCAAAGATCTAGCGTTTCGTTACCTTTCTGCAAGGACGCGCAATGGCCATATTTCATTGTTATAACAATTAATGTGGCATATGGTCATTGTTCTAACTGGGTTATTAAATGCGAAGCATTTTTTTGCGTACTGCAAGCACTTCTGGAATCTATCTATCTATCTATCTATCTATCTATCTATCTATCTATCTATCTATCTATCTATCTATCTATCTATCTATCTATCTATCTATCTATCTATCTATCTATCTATCTATCTATCTATCTATAAGCCTACGTGTGGGTGCTCTCATGATTACCCTCTTAAGTTAGTACACCAAAATTAGTACGGGAAGGTAAGATGGTTTGTCGAATACTGCTCACCGGTCATGACATGAATAATGTCGCAATCTCGTAACATACGTCGTCAAACACTCTTCAAAAAGAATTTGGGAGATCCCACGTACCAGGGATTAGACGCTATGCGAAGCATGCAAAACATGCGAAGGGAAGGTGACCATGTTGCAATTTTTTTTATTGAGCGACATGTCATGAAATGACGCCAAATATATGTACACATGTCGTGCGCACAGACATATGTTGAAGAGTTGCCGGCGTTTATATAGCCAGTTGTTTGCACTTGTGCAATGATGTCAACTGGAACATGCGTATTAGCTACACCAGGAGCTGATATGGAGCGCTGATGCTCGCGAGGATGCTGGCTCTGGACACTGCTACATAAACCAGCTTCAGCGCATAGCAGCTAACCACAATTGACGTTAAAGCGACGTGATGGCTGTTTCAAAGGAGTAGATGTGTGATGTTCATAAAATTGCGTGGGCAGCGCTACAACCACTATTGACGTTTCACGAAGATTGGCGTCTACTTGAAAAGTAGTTCCCAGACCTGGCGTATCTCTGTGGCAAAATGCTCTAATGTCACGCGGAATGCTTGGTTTCGATTCCAGCTGAGTCCCTGACATTTATTCTTTGCATTCGTCGGTCGACGCTACCGATGTCGGGTATTTTGAACGCTCGCGCATTAAAATTGCCCGTGTGGGTTCTCGTCGTTCCTGGGTAGATACTTAGTGTCAATACTCTGTGGCACATACCAGCATACCAGTTACACATGCCCGCCCGTGGGTATGTGCCACTGTCTGACAGGAAGTGTTTTAAGACGTACGCGACGGGGTTGTGACATTATTCATGTCTTGAACAGTGCGTCATATTCGTCAAACCATCTTTCCCTCCCATGCTATTTTTGGTTCACGCCACGTTAAGGGGGTGACCATGAGAGCACCTAAACGTATAGGCGGCTAGATAGATAGGTAGATACGCTCAAAGTCGCCGAAGTTCGCTAAGAAATGCTTCGCAATAAAAAAAAACACTGTGGCACATTCCTGGAGCGGGTATGTGCAACTGGTATGTGCCACATTTGATAGACATTTCATATCTACCAATGAACGGTGAGATCGGCAACATTAACGCGGGAGCGTTAAGAAAAATTGGTAGATCCCACGTACAGTGGGAATCGATGATATGCGAAGCACGAATAAGAATTGCTGATATTTCACTTTAAAATCTGCACAACGTTGCGAGGTGCAGGTAAATGATGCTTTACATGACTGACTTTCTTGTCATGATCTTTTTTTTGCTCAGATGTTTCGTTTACCTTCATCATCTATTCACGTCACATGATACAAAATTTAGTATATGTGGAGCTAGCGAAACGGCCGCCAGCACGCTACGAGCGTGGTATGTTGTCATGTTCTTACGTGACACGCTTTTCAGGATTATCATGTTTGCACCAGTCATATACTTAGTCATCCAACGAAGTCACGCAACACCAAATTTGGTACGAAATAGTAAAACGGCCGTGAGCGCATCTTGAATGACCTACTAAACTCCGATGTAGCGTTGACGCGCGTGCACGCTGGGCATAGCGACGCTACGTTAGAAAAAAGCGGGCACTTTACAATCTGACGCCAGGCGCGACTGGCGCGACACGGGCCCGTCGGCACGGTCCGACGGCAACCGGCTCGAAATGCGACATGCTGCATTTCTCGCCGATGCGCTACCCAGACGACACTGCGTTTCCCTCTTTTCGGGACGGAGGGACGCCGGAAGCACTGAAAGGCGCATGCGTCAAAGCAGCGAAGCTCGGCGCGCGCCTGCCAGTATTTGGAAGGACCGGCGCCTGGCGTGGCAGCGCCGGCGTGACGCAACGAAATGAACGCCGGCGAGCACGCGCACCGCGTCACGTCGAAATGTATTGGCGTCTTTTCCGCCTCCATCGAAAATGCAGCGGCGGCTGCATTTCCGATGGAGGCGGAAATGTCGTAGGCCCGTGTTCTCAGATTTGGGTGCACGTTAAAGAACCCCAGGTGGTCGAAATTTACGGAGCTCTCCACTACGGCGTCTCTCATAACCATATCGTAGTTTCGGGACGTTAAGCCCTGCAAAACAACAGCAAAAACAACAACAAAAACAACAAAAGCAACAACAAAGGTTCTATACTAGGCCACAATCATGAAAGATTGCTCCGTTATAAATTCTGACACATGCCTGAAGTGATAAAGTTCCGTATCTCGATCAGAAGAAGACAGGTACGCGTGTGCTTTAACAGTAAATAGTTTGTCACTGAAAAAATACTATTCAGCTACTGTGATCGATAGCGAGTAAAAAAAATCACTGAATTCTGATACAACCACTAATGTGATTGATTTCGTGTAGTTAACTACATAAATTTATCACTTTGCGGGCAGCCGTTAGGTAACTTGTAGACACGGCACTTCGAAATATTATTGTGATAACAATTATATTGGTCGACGCGAGAGTTCGCTTCCGACGTAGATGTCACTCACCGTATATATATATATATATATATATATATATATATATATATATATATATATATATATATATATATATATATATATATATATATATATATATATATATATATATATATATAAAATAAGACTCTGGCGCGCGAAATCGATTGTGGGACCTCTGAATAGTGAGTGCGAGGGGTTAACTACTTAGCCACGATGGAGCACTTCTTTTATCGTTCAAACGGCAAGCTATTTATATCTACCACTTACCGCTAATGACGGGCATCTCGGGGGAAAATATCGTGTTTTCAGCATTACGAGCAAGATGGCGCAATGAGCGTGCGTCACCACATCGTCACGACGCGGTGGCACGTGCTGTCACGCGTATTTTGCAATGTGGAGAGGGGGCAGGGTGGATCCCACGCGTGCGCTTATCTCGCGGTGGGGACAATCGTACGTATTGGCTGGCCTTAGGCTTTCACCGGATTGATTCCGTTGCAGTTACTGGTCGTACAAAGATCACTTCAATCATTGCACAGTCTCCGTTTGCGACAAGGGCATGCTTCTCAGACACAGCGATGCAACAACTGAGACGCTTATTCACGTTCATCTGTACCTGTGAGTACGCTGTCGTGCGTCATTTGTGCGTGATAAAAGCGGGGCACGTTTCAATCTGCTGCCAATCTGCGCGTGATCTTCCAATTTGCTGCTATTGCGTTCATTGCTTCGCCTTTGCGGCAAAGCTGTGATTTTTTTTTATATATTGGTGATGCACGGGCTTTCGTTCTTCACGCTATTTGGCTAAGTGCTGTGTGAACAAGCCGTCTGCTTCGGGGCCGTTTGAAGGCAAATAGTGAAAAAAATGAATAACTACCAGCTTTGCTACTTTTTAAAGATTGCAGTTACAAGCAATTTTGCCAAAGTAAAATTTGTCCCTGCAACAATCGGCTAAATATCGACCACAATCGACTGTAGTAATCGGCTTTTTCACATTGCTTGACTGCAATGCAGCAAAGGCAACACGCGATTCTAAATACTCGAGATAATTTTGCCATTACGCACATTTAGTACAACTGGTTCACTTTAAAAGCCTGTTACAAAATGAATATACTAGAAGCTGTGTGTTAATCAGCACTTCAATCAGGACAATGCTGCGAAAGCACGAGGCACTTGGTGCCTCACAAAATAAGAAAACGCACAGGGTGCCTTATGCGTTCTCCTAAAGCGACTCTAAGGCCATTTTACTTTTATTTTCTTCTCAGCTAATATATTAATCCTCCTCCATCCATTTACAACACTCTGAACTTAACGTAGTTATGCAGTGCCTCTGGGATTGGAGGCACTGTTTGCGTTTGCACTGCCTGCGTGCTTCGGTCCCCCTTTCACCAAGCGACGATGTCTTGATGACGGCATCGTGTGACGTCACGCTATATGGTGACACTGCAGTGTCATGAGTACTAATAATCGTAGAAGCTTAACGTCCCGAAACCACGATGTGATTATGAAAGACGCTATAATAGAAGGCTCCGGAAACTGCGACAAGCTTTGGCCCTTTAGAGCGCACCTAAATCTAAGCATGCGGGCGTCCAGCATTTCCGCCTCCATTGAAAATGCTGCCATTACTACCGGGATTCAATCCCGCGACCTTCGGACCATCAGTCTGGTACATCAATCTCTAGTGGGTCCGTCATAACTACTTCACAAATTTTGATGACGCCATAATGACGTCATATACTGACGTCATGAGGCGATATTTTTTTTGCATCTTTCATGTTGACGGTGCCAACGCCATAAGCTGACGCCGATGGTCAGTTTCCGTATTCGGTGAGACATCTAAGGTGCTCGCCATAATAACAAGACGCTCCTTGTGTTTTATCCGCAGTATACTTATCTGTGCACTGATTTACGTGTAGTGATGTTAGCCAAAAACTCCCCCAAACCTAGACCATGCGTATATGACAATTAACGCATAGAGCAATTGGAATTACTCTGATCACTTTGGTATAGTTTCTGGTGTAGAGAATCGCCTTGGTATCTTGATATCACCGACGTTATCAATATTTCCGCATTGGAACCTACTACGCAAACGGTTAGCATTCAGACTAACAATATTTCAATTGGGTCCAAATGTACCAGAAGCAGATTGACCCCCCCAAATATCAACTATCCGGACTGGCCCCAACTATAGCCTTCGGATTGTACGAAACTGAACTACGCCTAATAAAAATAATTGTCCCGGGGTAACTTGGCTCACTTTCTGGGGTGTTCAACGCAAGGTGTAACGTAACCAAAAATAAAAATGACAGCACAGACGAAGCTGCCTAAAATATTACACTGAATGAACAATGAGAAGAAACGTCGTGTGTGATAAAATTAAAACAGTGACGCAGAGGCATAGTTGTACACGCGTTAAGAGCCGATATTCAAGATTAGCCAGTGGTGGCATTATGAGAGGAATTACGGTAGGCTATATACAAGCTGTACCCATTCCCAATATAATTTAATGGTATAACGCGCGCAACATTCTAACGTATTAGCCCATAATTAACGTTGTAGTGCAAGCAACCCATCAACAGTTTAACGTTTTAGCGTACAGTTAACAGTTACAGCAGATTATAGCTTTATATAAATGTATATGTGACGCTATGATGAATCGGAGACGTGGCCTGGCTCATACGCCATGTTTATTCCGTTCTGCACTTCTTCCTTCTCGGCTTCTACCAACCAACGCTACCTTCATACGTCACATGATTCTGATTCCCCCTTCCCCCGAAAGAAGGCATGAGTTACAGCTTAAAAACAAGAAAAAAGTAAACAAGGAGTGGCTTGGAAGTCACCAATGTCAAAATAACAAGGTGGTCTCACAAATTTTAAAATGCACGTGTTGTCTTCTTCGTCGCTAAGACGTGAGGGGAGAGTGTGGCAGTCCGGTGATATCAATGAGAGATCTAGCGGGCGAGGCTGATGGTTGCGTCCTGGATAACACAAGAATGCTTTGGACGTGGAGACTGATGAAATAGCTGGCATTATTGCGAAGAGTGGACGCTGTTTGAAAGCGTTGCAGTAGATCGGTCTTCGGCGTCGCTGTCTTTGCTGCGTGCGTGCTCGTTGTCGTAAACTAATGGGATGGTGTCTGAATCCTTGCGTGGTGGAACTGGTGACTTCTTGTCTTGTTCGGTGTTTCCTGAGGTTTCGGAACTGTAATCTTAGGCGCAGTCTTGATCTTTTGTGCCAAATGCGTTTCTGGCGCCGATCCCTTATGCGAAGATGCCTCGCTTCTTGAATTTGTTTTAAGACGCTTGCTTTGCGTCGTCGTCCTTGTTGGTGTGTTCGTTGTAGTTCCTGGAGTTTGTGGAGTTGCCTTTGCTGAAATTGGTTGTCTTTTTGCGAAAGTTGGTCAGATGGGCATCTTTCAGGAACATTTGCATGCTTTTCTTTGCATGGTGATTTGATCAGTAAATAGTCGATGCTTGTTAGGATGTCGCGATTCGTGTCAGGCAATGGAGATAGTGTGCCAGAATTGACAGAAAAATCTGCTGAGGCTCTTGCAACGACATTCTTAATGGACGTTCCTGGCACAGGGAAGTGCTTGAAAGTTGATCCTTCCGAGCCTCCTGTGTTGATTGGGCTCTCACGTGGCTGGGAACTCGACGGCGACACTGCGAGAGGATTGGTTTGGTCAGATTTTACTTGGGGCTGTTTCTCTGTGTCCGCACCTTGGGAGATAAGCTGTTCTGATGCATGAATGACGACTGTTGGCCCAAGGCTTGGCTTAGTATATTTGGAGTTCCGCAGCTCTATCGCAACCGTAGTGGGCGAGTGAGGCGTAAGGTGAGCGTTGTGAGCGATGAAAGAGCCAAGTGATGTAAAACCAGGATTTTCACTCTTCGAGTAGTCATGGCGTTGTTCGGTGTTTTCTCCATGCGTCAGCTGGTCTACCATGAGCAAGGTGTCCTTATAAGACAAGTGGGGAGCGTTAGGAGCGCTTGAAAAACCGCGTGACGAAAACCCAGGTGGTGTACCACGTATGCGAGACGAAGGGTGAAGGGCATCGGGTGGTTGAGCAACGTCTCGTGTCATATGCTGAAGTGATGACTTAGGAAATGCCGTCTTTCGCGCAGAAGGGAGGCGCGCTTGACGGTTGGGTTTTTCCCAATATACGCATGGCCTTCTGTCTGTAAACTCATGTGCCACTTCGTCTTGAGGCAGTTGTCGATGTGCGCTGGACTTTCGAATGGTAGAGGACTGCTTAGGAAATCGACGATAGTGTGCGGTTGTCTCTAAATGGTTGGCAATGAGTAGGTCTTGGTCATAGTCGCTAAAACGGGTAATCATCTCCTCTTTGATTTTTTTGCCATGACTCGTCGTTCTCGAATATGTGAATTAGGTAAAATTTAAATGCCTCACTGGTGACGTAGTCGCTGAAGTTCGTAACCATCTCCCGTTCCGACCACGATGCAGCGGTAGCGTGGAGCTCGAAAAGGTTGAACCAGTCCTGTACGGGTCCGTCGTCCGCTGATCCGGTGTACTTGGGGATGTCAAGGTCGTCTGATGGTGCTGTCATGATGCTGGTCTTGGTCTAGAGTTGGGATGTACTTTTGTGGTCCACGTTCGGTCACTGCGTCTCGCTGAGGTCTTCAATGATGATGGCCGGGCGATGAAGTGGTTGCGAGGTCTTCATCCTGTCGACTTGTGTGACGCTATGATGAATCGGAGACGTGGCCTGGCTCATACGCCATGTCTTGTCTTGTCTTGTCTCCTAGGAGATTTTGGCTCATACCCACATGGGGGATTGGCCAAACTGTACCTCTTGATAGATCATTTTTATAACGCTTGCTAAAAAAATAAAGAGAAATTAGATAGAAATAATAATATTGTTCCTTTGAAAAAACGTGAAAAAATTGCAGAAGAATACGATAAACCAGAATATATAAAACAAATTAACAAGAATGAGGAAGGGGAAGAAAGAATTGGATATATCTGGCAGTACCACTAGCAGCGTATCCTTCCGGTTGCCTGAATGAATTTATGTTTATTCCGTTCTGCACTTCTTCCTTCTCGGCTGCTACCAACCAATCCTACCTTCATACGTCACATATATTTGCTGTTTCACATCACAGTATATTTACTCCCCTAATTGTGTAGAT
This sequence comes from Rhipicephalus annulatus, assembly GCA_013436015.1. Taxonomy (NCBI): domain Eukaryota; kingdom Metazoa; phylum Arthropoda; class Arachnida; order Ixodida; family Ixodidae; genus Rhipicephalus; species Rhipicephalus annulatus. The sequence goes on along the minus strand of WOVY01006884.1, from coordinate 14,536 downwards.
CGTGCCACGATCAAATGCTATGTTTACCATTTTAAACACCATCTTTAACATCGTGTTTGACAACGACAACAAAGCAGAGTCACCGGCACGCCAAGAAGGAAGGAAAATAAGAGGACCGGCACGCCAACATTAAAGAGGTAGTCGGTGGTGTTGAAATGTTCGACTGCAGTGTCCAATTAGGAAATATATAAAATAAAACACTTGGTTGACAGGTTGAACTCAGGCGATAAGTGCGATCAGAACATACATGGTGCGTAGCTGCGTAGTTTAGGCTTGACTTTTGTGAGACATCGGTGCTACAAAGGTTACAGGGCGCTGCAACAGTTATAACTAAACCGAAACGGCTTCGCAATGTGGACGGTGATGTCAAGTCAACAAATAACCTCCGTGTTTCCGCTTACGTATATCTCACAAATATTATTTGCATACTGTGGAGCAATTTTAATTGCTTGGAGAGGAGAGAAAGAGCCAATTTCCCAGGTTTGTGTTTTCATACACCTGGGGACATTTATATTGGTACTTTTGTCCTAATGGCAGCTCTCGCTTGCTGTCCCCTTACGCAGCATGTGCAGAGATGATGTCAGAAAGACTTGTTCCTTCAAAGACCAACTCGCTTACATCCCCCCTTCTACCCCTAACGACTACTGAAAAAAATATTCCCAAGTACGTTCGCGAGGTTTATATGGAAGTCCGCGGAACGTCATGCCTAATTAGGAACTGCTGCGATAATTGCTTTCCTCACGGTGCCCTTCATTAAAGTACATGGCCAGCATGTATAACACTTCATATTTCGGCAGTGTACGTGTATCTGACTCGCCTTTTGCTTCGGGGCCATTAAACAGCGTGTACACGCAGACCCTGACAAGCCGACGTGCACAAGTCAACTAATGAAGTAGCCGCCGACGCAAGCAAGCTTTTGAGTCGGCAATTTAATCCATTAAGAAGAAAATAAACCCAAGGCCTGCACGGGACGCGCAGTACCACAACGAAAGCTAGACGAGCGGTCTTTCATAGCCTCCCCCCCCCCCCCTTTTAGCACTGTTTAAGTAGCTGCTGCATGCAAGCACACTTGCCGGGTACCCACTACGCCATAAATAATTGTGTAGTAGGCAGGCATTCACTAAGCCATCCTTCGTCATTCTTCAGAGGAAGGTGGTATCCGCTCCACACTTGCAAGAATTTTTTTCCCAATTTTTTTTTAATGGTGGGGCTGACGACGTTGAAGAATGATGCCAGAGGCTTTCGTAATCTCCCACAATCCCCTAAAGTAGGCATGCGCCACAGTTATTAGGTGAACAACATCAAGTTATTGTAATGGGCTGGAGCATTCGAGGAACCATGCGATCGTGGCACAATTCACATTGTGTGATGCCTGATTGTTCCTCTGCTTTTCTAAAACGCTTTTTTACTCATACTAACGCGATTCCTTTTCCGACATCAAGCCTGCTTAAGCCCAGTTTTCAAAGGGACTCCAAGCATCGGAGTGGCTCATTCTAGACTACTTGGCTGGCACGTAGGGGACCCGGGTTCGAATCCTATTATGTCTTTTGTGTTTTTATCTGCTTAAATGTATTTCTTATTTCGTGCCATATTAGTTACGGCCAACGGCGATGGTAGTGGTGGACAACTACGGAACTTGTTGGGATATCATCACAGATTTCTCTGTAAAAAATAAAAAAAAAACTACCAGGACGTGGGCGTGCATTGCACGCATCGTTTCACGGTGCCATCTATACACGAAGCAATTCATTGCGAAAGCTTCGCTTTCTTTCTCGTGTGTTTTATGATCGCCTCCCGTCAAAATTTCATCTCGTTAATTACGTGTTTAATTAATGGTCCGGACGGAGAGAGAAAAACTGAGGGAGCACGTGTCATTTTGTTGCTTTTTCTCAACCTTAAATTTACCGGCAGCCATGAATAAACACAAATGATATGTTTAGCCTAATATTCAAGTGAAGAAGCGGTATCTGTCGCCTATAAATGGCGATGACACCTTAATTTATTTCTTATTCTTGTCAAAATGAGAAAAATAAACAACATGCTTCTTTAATTAGGGGCCGCAAGCTGCATTTTTATTATTTTATATTTGGAATAAGGTGCGACTCTCTCTATTACCTACCATTTAGGTAAGTCACGAAATATTTCTCAAGAAGCTGATGTATGCGCATTCATCTGAAAGCAGCAGTGTACGTGATATAGAGCGGACGATCTTGTCACCGGAGCGTCCTTTTTGTACTGGTGCGGCGTCACGCTGTTTTTGGAACGTGGTGATTTATTCTTTCATGAGCTTAGCACGGGCCCGTGCTTCGTCTAGCAAGAGAAGGCTATAATAACGTTCCCAATTTAGTGAAAACGCTTTTATACAGATGTATCAAAGCGCAGAAGATCGTAAAGCGTTACGATCTTTCTGCAAGGTGAAATAAGGGGAAACGTTAGGTATAGGGTCATATAGCGCACAATCATCAACGAAAGGTCTGATAATGCATTTAATGTTACGTGGCAGGTCATTAATATAAACTGGGAAAAAAAAGAAGAGGTCTTGGTACAGTACCATGTCAAACACTGGAGCTAGCACGAGAAAGGGCAGATTTGCAAGCATAAGCAGGAACATATAGCTGGTGGTCGGTAAAGAATTTGCGAACCCAGTTCAGCACCGATAGGTGTACATGAAAGTTTGAGCAATAAGTCATGATGAGAAACTTCATGGAATGCTTCATCCGTGTCCAGAAATATCCCACCAATGAAAATATTGTTAAGGTGTGAGTGAATTGCGTGAAAAGGGCTAGTTCGGGTTTTGCAAGAGAGATTGGGACAAAAACCATGCCGATTAAGACAAAGAAAATAGTTAGCAGACCAAAAAAAATGCGCTACTTCAAGCAACGTTGACTGAAAAGAGTTGTGACTGCAGCTGTGCATGACCCGACTCGAACGCATTTTGAATGCGTGAACGATGTCGCCTGCTGCTCGTTTCGAAGCAAGCAAATGAAGCTACAGGAACCGAATGGCTGACACGTGGCCTTCCAGCAAGCAAGCGACAATACCGACCAGTGGCCAACTAAACATAGCGGAAAGAAATGAACAAGTAAAGAGGAAGCACCATTGCTCCGAAAATGTGCAGATATATTTGACAACTACATACGCTTCGCGGTATACTTACCATGATGACCGCTGTCCGCATGCAGCTTTGTACCACATCGCGTGACGGACGCATACGCCACGAAAGCAAAGGCGCTGTATTGAAATATGCATAAGGCTTGGGACAACGTTCACGCATTCGAAATGCGTTCGAACATGGTCGTGTACACCTGCAGTCCCAACTCTGTCCAACAAACGCCGCTCATGTATTGCCGGCTAAGTATAGACGACATATGTTTTCGTACCAGCGGCTGCCATACAGGAGAAGAGTCACACCATCGATACATCATCTATCACGTGGGGTGTGCGCTGCACGAATGTATTCATGTAAGGACAGGTGGTCGCAAGTAAAGCTTGCATGCAGCCTCAAGCAACATACCACACTCGAAGCAAGCAAGGCCTGTTCTTAGCACGATGACCCACAGTGGTTGACACGCCACTGGCCGCACAGGTGCGACAGCGTACGAACGGTAAACGTCGCGCCCATGTGAAGCTTGCCGCCATGCCGTGGAAGGGGTCCGTCGGTCCATCTCATTTTGTGCAAGTGACTGGCTATGCGCAACACATTTAAAGCGGAATTCTTTCAGCGTCAGCTATTTCTTTGATCTAAGTTATTTCAATCCATTATTGGCAACACGGCAATAAAGAAGACTAGAAACAAGAAGCGGTGGTGCACAGAGATATGCGGTCGTCTCTCCTAGTCGTAGTCTTGCTTCAGCCCTGTTTTGTCGATTACTGAACGTTCACCAATTATTCTAAGATTTGGGCAATACTCCGTGACCCGAGCCGTGGACGTTTATCTGAGGCCTTCGAAAGAACCGAAGAGGTGACTGCAAGACATTGCCTGGCAGTCACGTCACATTAAACCAAATTGACGGAATAAATTTGTTACCTCATACCCTTCCTGTTCGTTCTAACACTACTATCCCACTATCACTATACTTACGTCGTATCACGCAAGTTTACCTAAGTCACCAGAGCGCAAGCATGCATAGTACATTGCACGGCTTCAGGTGTCCGGCTTGTCGTTCATCCGTGATTCTTATGGGGCCTGGTCACGCTTACAGTAATGTGTTCAATACAGGCCATAACAAGGCTAGCAATGCTTAAAACAAAAGTAAAATGAACTAAAAGCTCTTGTGTAACATAGTGAGCATGAAATAATCCAGAAATGAAGGCAGTAATCAACTTAAAATGCTGATAAACGTTTCAGAAATGTTTGGCTGACTGCTGCGCCACGCAAGAGAGGGCGCCACAGCCTCGCAGAGCTCGCTATTTTTTCCCTATACCGACTCACGATGGTGCTACAACTGAACAACTTGACGGAACTCGGTGCAGACGACACGCATCTCAACTGCCGTAACAAGCAGGTATAGTCGATCCAGCACAACGAAAAATAGCGCACATTTCGCATACCGTGTTTGTGAATCTTTCTAAGAAGATTCAAGTCGTGCCGAGAAAATCGTACAATTACTCACCTCAAACACCGGCGTCATTGACGATTTGTTAAATGAAAGCAGTGGAAAGTACGAACAGAGAGAAAGAGAGAGGGGTCGAATCACTGAGTGTTTACGCTAGTGCACTTCCGCAGGATTCGCAGAAGTGGAGCTGCATTGCCTCTTTTTTCAGTAATGACTCCTATGTTTCAGTAAGCTTCGCCGTAATGCAAAAAGGTGATGTGGTAAGAATAATGAAGCAGAACATTGTCCGTGACCTTACCGGAAAAAGGAGGCTTCAGGACAGTATCTGATGTTATAAGATGGGCGGTGCGTTTTCCTCGAAGCATGAAAGGGCGGGCTGTCGAAGTGTAACCCACGCCCACAACAATTAGCGAGTCCGGCTCCCAACTTGTTCAAGCCAGAGACATTTTACAGCAATAAGTGAGGGAAAGGGGGGCCTATTTATTATCGAACTAGGAACTCACCACGGGCCCTTTAGTCTTGAGCTGTCGCTGGCTTTCCAGAATTTCTAGTCGTTCGATCTGCTTGCCACCCCTGCCAATCAGTATCCGAGTTAACCATAGTTACCTCTCATAGCACTATATTTTTGTGTCTGTGATTCCTTTTAGTGAGGGAATGTTTGTACAGAAACAAATTGAGTATCTTAATTTATGTTTACGCTTTAGGAAATCAGGCGTCGGGTAGAGAGTGTGGCACAATTTATGTAGGAGAGCTGTAATCAAACAGGACTAATGCCACGCGTAAGTTACAAAAACAGGAATATAATGTTCTGCGCGCTTCACTATTATCTGGTTCTCTTTACTAATGAGTATGATGATCATTATAATGATGGTTATTATCATTTCGTTTTGAAACAAAGAGCTCATCTGAAATCACCTAAATAGTCCGGGATAGTGAGGTAGGGGTCTCAAAAATGCAGCCCGCGAGCCTCTCGCTTGCTGCGGCCTATTGCACGAGCATGGCTATGGGCTTTGTTCCATTATATATATATATAAACCAGCCATCCCATGATGATGCTTCTTTTTTGATCCCTCGTCCTCGACGCCTCGAGATGATCGCCGCCAAAGGTTAATAGATAGGTATAAATAGAAGAAAGGAAGGCAGGGAGGATAACCAGATGCTGCTAGGATCCGGTACGCTACCTTACACTGGAGTTGGGGAGTGCAGGATTGAAGGAGAGAAATATAAATAAGAAATAAATAAGGACTAAAAGCCGCGTACACACACACGTGCACACACTGCAGGGTCGGTCAGACAGTTCATCCCTTCTATATATTCAACTCTACGCGTATCAATATATATATATATACATATATATTGTTACGTAAAAATGACACGAGGTGTGTCTATTTAAAATCTATATTCAAAATGATGCGTATGGCGTCGACTAAGATGGAAGCAGCACGCGCAACCGACAGACCACTTCCTCGTTGTCGTCTTTTCACCGCTTATACGTCAGCTACGTAGCACTACCCCCCCGGCGGTAAAAGCGCCGTCTCGGTGCACATTAACTACGGTCTTTAGTAGGCAGGTGGTAAGGTTTTAGCCTGCTGACGTGCACAACATCACTGGGTGTGGTTGCAGGCAGGCTTGTGGTCTCAGATGCAGGAATGATCTCATAGGTGACGTCGGTTACCTGGTGGATGATACGGTAAGGACCCATGTAGCGAGACAATAACTTCTCTGATAAGCCAACCCGACGAACTGGGCACCACAGGAGTACAAGAGAACCGGGTGAGAAGTGAACGTCAGCATGCCGGCTGTCGTAGATGGCTTTCTGGGTGGCTTGCGAAGCCGAAAGTCTAGAGCGGGCGATCTGACGTGCGTGGTCGGCACGAGCAATAGCGTCGCGTGCATATTCGGTTGACGGCGTTGTAGTGGTTGGAAGTAAGGTGTCGAGTGGTAACGTCGGATCACGGCCATAAAGCAAATAAAAGGGTGAATAACCAGTGGTGTCGTGGCGCGAAGAATTGTACGCGAAGGTCACGTGAGGTAGCGCCAGGTCCCAGTCATGGTGGTCGGAGGACACATACATCGCGAGCATGTCCGTTAGGGTCCGATTTAGCCGTTCGGTAAGGCCATTTGTTTGGGGATGGTAGAAAGTGGTCAGCTTGTGGTGCGTCGAGGAAGAGCGCAGAAGATCATCGATCACACGGGACAAAATGCGCGGCCACGATCTGTGAGTAATTGGCGAGGAGCGCCATGCTGTAGGATGACGTCGTGGAGCAAAAAGTCCGCAACGTCAGTAGCGGTGCTGGTGGGGAGCGCTCGAGTGATGGCATACCTAGTCGCGTAGTCTATAGCAACAGCGACCCACTTGTCGCCCGATTTCGACTTGGGAAAAGGACCGAGAAGATCTATACCAACACGGAAGAAAGGTTCGGTTGGGATGGATATCGGTTGAAGAAGTCCAGCCGGGGGCGCAGTAGGTCGCTTCCTACGTTGGCATTTATCGCAGGAGGACACGTAACGGCGAACGGACCGGGCGAGACCGCGCCAAAAGAAGCGGCGACGCACGCGGTCGTACGTCCGAGATACACCCAGATGACCAGCAGTTGGTTCATCGTGAAGCTCGTGCAGCACAGTTGAGCGCAAATTTTTCGGCACGACAAGAAGGAGCTCAGGGCCATCTGGCTGGAGGCTACGACGGTACAGCGTGCCATTCAGGAGGACGTACATGTGAAGTGACGTGTCGTTCGGAGCAGATTCGAGACGGTCAATAAGTTGTCGCAGAGAAGCATCACGACGTTGTTCATCACCAATCTGAAGAAACTGGGACATTGGCATTACGCTGAGGCTAGGCTCGATGTCTGGTTCGTCGGGCTGATCAACAGGGTAGCGGGATAAGCAATCGGCGTCCAGATGGAGACGTCCAGACTTATAAGCAACCGAGTAGGAATACTCCTGTAGGCGTAATGCCCAACGACCAAGTCGTCCAGTGGGGTCCTTCAGAGAAGAAAGCCAACACAGCGCGTGGTGATCTGTGATGACACGGAAAGGGCGGCCATACAAGTAAGGACGGAATTTCGAAACCGCCCAAACAAGAGCGAGACATTCCCGTTCTGTTATAGAATAATTGCGTTCAGACTTAGAAAGCAGACGGCTCGCGTACGCGATTACACGGTCGTTGCCCCGCTGAATTTGCGCCAAAACTGCACCAATTCCGTGACCACTCGCGTCTGTTCGCACTTCTGTGGGAGCATCGGGGTCGAAATGTGCAAGAATAGGAGGTGTCGTTAGAGCGGTGATTAGCTGAGAGAAGGCGTCAGCCTGAGGAGGGCCCCAAGAAAATGGGACGTCTTGTTTGAGAAGGTCGGTGAGTGGCCGTGCGAGTGCCGTAAAGTTTTTCACGAACCGGCGAAAGTAGGGGCAGAGGCCCACAAAACTGCGAACATCATGGACAGAGCGTGGGACTGGGAAGTTTGTTACAGCGCGTACTTTCGCCGGGTCTGGCCGTACGCCGGCAGCGTCAACAAGGTGACCCAATACGGTAATCTGACGAAGACCGAAGTGGCACTTGGAGGAATTGAGCTGCAGGCCGGCCCGTCGAAATATGGATAGAATGGTCGAAAGGCGTTCAAGGTGGGTTGCAAAGGTAGGTGAGAAAATGATCACGTCGTCCAGGTAACACAAACATGTCGACCATTTAAATCCTTGTAGGAGCGTGTCCATCATTCTCTCGAAGGTCGCTGGAGCGTTGCAGAGCCCGAACGGCATGACCTTGAATTGGTAAAGGCCGTCAGGGGTAACGAAGGCGGTCTTTTCTCGGTCCATGTCATCTACAGCAATTTGCCAGTAGCCAGATCGGAGGTCGAGAGATGAAAAGAAGGTGGCGCCATGGAGGCAATCAAGGGCATCGTCAATGCGTGGTAGAGGGTACACGTCTTTTTTGGTAATTTTGTTGAGGTGGCGATAATCAACGCAGAAACGCCATGAGCCGTCTTTCTTTTTTACTAATACCACGGGAGATGCCCAAGGGCTCCTTGATGGTTCGATTACGTTTTTCGTAAGCATTTTGGCCACTTCTTTCTGAATCACTTCTTGCTCAGATGCTGACACGCGGTACGGCCGACGGTGAATGGGCGCAGAGTCACCAGTGTTGATTCGGTGAGTGACAATTTTAGTCTGGCCCAAGGGACGATCGTCGGTGTCAAAAATGTCACTGTATGAGGCCAAAACTTGGCAGAGAGCGTCGGCCTGGTGAGGCGACAGGTCCGATCCAATCATGTTTCGAAACATACCATCGTCTGAGCTGGGTGACCGTGAGACTGCGCTTCGATCAGGAGCAGGTACAGCGACAACACTGACATCGTCCTCTGTTATGGCAGTTAGCTGGGCTAGAGACATCTGGCAGGGCAACACTTGAGGGGTGAAACCAAAGTTAAGGAGCGGAAGTAACACACAGTTATCCGCTATGGTCGCGATGGTATAGGGCACAGTAACACTGCGCGTCAGCCGAACGTCAGTAATTGGCGTAACGATATAATCACCGTCAGGAACGGGAGGGGTCAATGACAAAGACACGTACGTGACGGCTCGAGGTGGCAGGCGAACGAAAGTGGTTGGGCTCAAGCGGCTGGTGGGCTTTGCAGAGTAGTCGGCAAAGATTGGTAGATCAAGGCTGAGGGTACCAGACGAACAATCAATTAAGGCCGAGTGTGCCGAAAGGAAATCAAGGCCAAGTATGAGGTCATGAGGGCAGCAGGCTAGCACGGCAAAAAGGACCACGGCGTGACGACCGGCAATGCTGACACGAGCAGTGCACATTCCGATTACTGGTACAGTACCGCCATCGGCAACACGTATTGCCTGCGTCGTAGATGGCGTCATAATCTATTGTAAGCGGCAGCGTAGAGAAGCGCTCATAATAGACAGGTGCGCACCTGTATCAATGAGGGCGGTCACAGGAACATGGTCGACTTGTACTTCAAGCAGGCTATGGTGCGTGGGAAGCGTCAGTAGAGGATTTTCGGTCGTCATTGGTATTGCAGCTTCACCTCTATAAGCTGCAATATCTAGTTTCCTGCTGCGGTCGTCCAGAGAAGCTCGGCGAGGAAAAGCGCCGAGGGTGGCGGAGAGCGGGATTGGCGACGTAGCGGCGACGGGGAGCGAGAGCTGCGGCGACCGGACGAAGGGGCGTCAGGGTAGCGGCGACCGGGCAAAGGGGCGTCAGTGGAAGGTTCGTAAGATGACGACGAATAGAAATTAAAGGGTGTGGCGTCTGAACGTCGAGGACTCGTCGGATGCATGAGCGCCGAGGTAGAGAAAGTCTGACGTGGTTGGTTTGACCAACGGCGGCGGCAATAGCGAGAAACGTGCCCAGGCTGGTGGCAGGAAAAACAAATAGGCCGGTCGTCGGGTGTTCTCCATTCCGAAGGGTTACGGAAGGGCATTGTTCGAGGTGAACGGCGAGCGTGTCCTCGGGAGTAGGACGGGACTTCAGGGCGAGTCAGGGGACATGCTGAGGGAAGTCCGAGGTTCGCAAACTCCTGCCTCACCACAGCTTGTATTAACGCCAGTGACGGCTGTTGTTGGTCAGAGGCGAGCGTTGCGAAAACGGGTGGTTGAAGAGGAGCCGGACAGGCGGCTTCGATTTCCCGACGAACAATACGTGTGACGTTGTCATACGTGGGGGACTGGCGGGCGGCTTCACATGATGAGGTTGCGGCCGTGTTGGGCAGCCGGGTGAATCGCTGAGTAATACGGCGGCTCTTAGCTTCTTCGAACCGCCGGCACTCTTTAATGATGGCGTCGACGGTGGCAACGTTGTTGTAAACTAGTAGATTAAATGCGTCGTCTGCTATGCCTTTCAGCACATGGGCCACTTTTTCCGACTCACTCATGTGCTCGTCAATCTGGCAGCATAGGGCGATGACGTCGTGAATGTACGCGACGTACGACTCCGTCGACGTCTGTGCACGGGCCGCCAGTTGATTCCGCGCTGCGATCTGCCGCCCAATGGTGTCGCCAAAAAGGTCGCAGATCTTCTCTTTAAAGGAGTCCCAGCTCGTAATCTCCGCTTCGTGCGTCTCGAACCACACGCGCGGTGGGCCATCGAGGTAAAAAAGCACATTGGCAAGCATAAGAGTCGGGTCCCACCTATAGCTTGCGCTGACCCGTTCGTACCGGTTGATCCATTTGTCGACGTCTATTCCATCCTGACCGGAAAATACACCGGAATCACGAGCAGGAGGTAGAACGACGTATGTAGAAGTCATGGTAGGGGCAGGTGGCGAAGACGATGGTTGTTCAACCTGTGACATGGCTGGACCTATGATGATGCGGCCGTTGCGGAGCTTCGTGATGAAGACGGGGAAGAACCCAGCACGTCCACCACAAAGATGTTACGTAAAAATGACACGAGGTGTGTCTATTTAAAATCTATATTCAAAATGATGCGTATGGCGTCGACTAAGATGGAAGCAGCACGCCGCAAACCGACAGACCACTTCCTCGTTGTCGTCTTTTCACCGCTTATACGTCAGCTACGTAGCAATATTGTAATGCTGAGAAGTAAGAGACAACACTGGTTCAGTAGGCTGGCTGATCTTATTCTGATTTTCTCTTCTGTACATCTTTTCTTTTCTTATGTGATTCTTAAAGAGAAAAAAAGAGAAAAGTGAACCCCGTAACTGTCTGCATCAGAGTGCGACACCTCAACAGTAGCTCATGAGGGGGGGGGGGCTAAAGGAGGGATTAAAGGATAGAAATAAAAAGTAAAGAGATAGAGAGGAAGGAGAGAGCGAGGCGCAGGGACAGCGAACGACAGAAAACGACGGAAGTAAAGAGGAGACAGGAGATATGGACACGGTCGCAGGAGTGCAACGACGGGGCACCACTCAGCGGGAGCCCTTGTCGGCAGCAGGGGATGGCGTAGGGCGAGCTAGTCGGCCAGAGCTGCGCTGTCGTCGGAGATCGCGGGATCACAACCGGTCGGCACGAAATCCAGAGAGCGACTAGCCGAGCGTGCGCCCATGCCCCGCTATGTATTCATTACACTCGGCCACGCTGCATGCGTACAGTCCGACCAAAATTGGCCCTGCCCTGGCAGTGGCCATCGCTTCGGAGGTGGCATCATGTACAGGTCTTGAGCTCTGGCCCAACGCGAGTATAAGTAATGCCTCGGTTGGGTGGCATTGGCTGCCTCGTGGAGGCCGGTCATGGCCGCGCAGCCTCTTGGCTCGCTGAAGTGCCAACGATGCCTCTGGTAGTCGGCCTTGGATAGTGCATGCCGGACGGTCTCCTGGTGGGAAACATTCGGGGGGACGGTAGGGTGTACACTGGCTGCATCCTTGCGGTCGGCGTCGGCGACACGGGAACTTTTTGTGGGCAGCTGCCGCGGAGTCAGTGGCCCGGACGTAACACGCCTTAATAAGATTGCCTCAACGGCATGCGCATGCCGGAAGGCCCACCGGGTATCTTGGCTAGCCGTATAGCTCTGGCTTCTTCGGTATAGTCCATGTCCTGCAACAGGCTCTGAAATCTGGGACAGCTAGGGCAACCATCTTACTCTTGCACCGGGGAATATTTCCACTGGACCGGGTGTGATTGGGTGCGCATTGGGCCAAGGGATGCCGTTCAATCAGCAGAAGCGGCTCCAGTGAGTTTGCGGGTGCAGTAGTTCGTGCCATATGTCCTTCCGGTACCTTCAGGCAGACACCAGCACCTCTCGTACCGGGCTAGGTTTTCGCGGTTGATGTCGCTGTGCGCTTTGAAACCCAGAGCCTCTGAAAATCCAAAGCTTCTACGGGTACCGAAATGGAAATATAAGGATATTCCAATTAATCATGTTAAGTGGTTTCCATATCTTTCCTACAGCATACATATCTGGCTCAGCCTGTGTGGGTATTTACTTCGGCATATTTTGTCCAGAAGCAGCCAGCTCAGGGTTGCACTTTTTATACACTTTCTTTCCGATTTATTTAGCGCCGCATTTGTAATGGCTCTCTGTTTTTCTGTCTGTTTATATTTCTTTATACCTCGTCTGCGTTCCTTCTCCGTCAAAACTTCAGACAGGGGGATTCCCCCTAGGGGGTTTCCGTAAAAGTATTTATTTTGTAGTTTTTAAAACATCCCTGGATGGCGGGAAATGCCACAACATGGGCAATTGCGCCATCGTCAAACAGGGGCAGTGTGAAAAAAAAAAAAACTACAGTCTGAGGGGGTGGGGCTCTGCATCGGGAGAGGCCCAATGGGGGCTTTAGTGAGACTTTTTTTTTTCCTTGGAAGGGAATGCTTTTAAACAGCTTTCATATGCATTCATGCACGTGTTTGTACATGTGGATTCATATATGAACATGCATAATTTTAAAAAGTTCTTTGGGTGTGATCACCTCCCTCCCAACACGCCCTAATGCTCATGCTCAACATGTCATTGTTTTTTTTCGATTAGATATGACATTTTCTGTTGTATCGCTGCGGTTCATTCAGAGGAATACCGAAAAATTCAGACGTTGCGAATGCGGGCATTGCGTAAATTATTAACGATAAAGGAAGCAGGACTCGAAAATGTATATATGTAGCTTGGGCCAGATGTGTTTTTGTTGTAACAGGAAAAAGTGTCATTGTGCTGTGCCCCAAAAAATGTACAATCGTACAAAACAGAAAAATAACTGAGGCTCCCAAAAGCACAAACTAACTTCAGCTTTGTGAAGTAATGTGACTGCTTTCTAAGAAGACAAGCCAGCTCTCAGTATCCTCTTGGATACTGACTGCGAACACAAGCGCAAGTTTTTATTTAAAAGTATGTCTCTCAGCATGACCTTCAATTGGTGTATTCTTGTGAGAGCTAGTGGCTAAGTATTGCACCATGATGTGCAATCCTTAATTGTCTTATGAGAGCATTGCCATACGTGGTCACAGGCGTGAGGACGCACTCCAGGCTTCTTAATGCGTTTCCACCGACACGGGGATATTTGGTCATCCAGCCAGGCATTACGCTGCATCGGGATTCGAACCCCGTACCTCTGCCATGCGGAAAACGTGGAAGTGGCAAGCACAGGACTGAGTAGAGAGGAAATAATGAGCTTTATTCGCAGAAACAAGCAAGGTTAGGTAGCCAGGCCTTGGCCTCCATTGAGGGGACGTCAACGGCTTACTTCAACCGCGGTTGATCCGCTTTTTCTTCCTAAATGCCACTGAGTATGCGCCATTCACCTCCCAGTGGAAATATCCCGAAACGTCTCTTATCTTAGAAGCCTTTCGTTATGGCAATAACGGTTTTTCGCATCCCTCGGGAAAAAAAGTCCTACTGAACGGCAGATGGCAGCTCAGGAAATTAAAGAGGCGAATTGGCGTGACATGGCAGTCTCAACGCCCTGCCGGGGGCGGAGTCGGGATGATGATACTGATGCCTCCTCCTCCACATAAGCCATATAGGGGCTACGCATGAATAGCAGTTAAATAGGAACAGTAAGGGTGCTAAAACGCTTTGTTACTAAAGCAAATAAACTTATTTGTTTAAAGAATATGTGATTAATTTAATGAACTGAAGTTTATTTTTATGACAGTTTTAGAGTCACTGCAGAGAACATAATGTACATGATAAAAGTTTATAAAGAATAGCACTCCGTGTAACATACTCATTCCTTTACCACTATTGGCAAAAAAAATTCAACAATATACAAGGAACAATGACTGCGTTTATACAGTGGATATAAACAAGAAAAAACTGATACCAAATTTGTTACACACTATTACAAAAATCACAGCATATCCACAGAGTGAATGATGATGAGTAGGGCGAAGCGCTGGAATATCACATCGCTAAGTCATGAACCATCCGCGAAGATCACCCACAACATCATCAAAGACGTGAAAACACTGAAAATATTTACACAAGAAATTTTATTATACGTAAGTGGTAGCTATACGTCACTTTCGTTCGATCTTCATCATAACGGCTTTATGGTCGTGTGAAATGGTGGATCGGTGATGGGGCG